>CAJVPY010000586.1:0-25426 GCA_910591965.1 Dentiscutata erythropus | reverse complement strand
AGGAAGGACCACTAGCACCCAAAGAAAGTATTTTATCCTTGAAAGAACCGACAACTAGTAACCCTTTTTCTAGAAAAGGGGAGGAGCTACTGTACTTAAACAGTAAATGATAAACTCTAAACTTGTCGACAAGTAGCATATGAGAACTACTTCTAAATGACAAGTGCCATGCCAGTGGTGAGTGATAAACTCTGAAGAAGTTAGCAAGTAGCATATGAGAACTACCTCTAAATAACAACTGCCGACTTATGAATTCTAGTTTTACACTCTCTATTACTTACTAGTTACTGTTTTTTACAAAAATTGTTTGGGAAATTTTGGTTTTAGTGATCGTCAGAAAGAGTTGAATTCAAAATTGATTTTTTTATAAATATTAAAGAAGTAAAATAACTTTTAGATAATATAATTATAATTATTATTTAAAAAAATTTTTTTTTAAATATTTTTATTTTTAAAAAAAATAGATCAGATATGAATTTATAAAATTTTAGCAAACAAATTTGCTTGCTAAAACTGAACATTTTAAGGAATAAGATTTTTAATTTGGTCATATATTGATTTACATAAGTCAGCCAATCACTGTGACTTATGACAAAATTTGATGTAATAGGAGATGACAAATGCAGTTTTTCTATTGTTTATTTAGAAACTTTACACATTAGCTAATTTTAATAATTACTACTAAAACTTTAAAATCTTTAATAGTAAATAATTTTTAACTTATTAATTGGTTTTAAACAATTTTATTATTAAACAATTATTTTAATAAAATAATTCTAACAAACTCAAAATTGCCAAAATCTAATTACAAAGTTTTGAAATATTTAAACTTTATTTATATTAAATAAAATAAAAAAATTTAACTTATTTTACTTTATTTAATATAAATAAAGCTTTAACAATCTTGAGATTTTATAATTAAATTTTGGTAATTTTGAGTTTATTAAAATTATTTCATCAAGACAGTTATTTTAGTAATAAAATTGTCTAAAATCAATTAGCATATCAAAAGTTATTTTATTATTAAAGATTTTAAATTTTAATAATAATTGTTAAAATTAAAAGAATCTTCTTAACAATTTTAAAAAAATTTTATTTAGTAAAACCTTCTTTAATCTTTAAAAAATTATTTTAACCAATCATACAGTATTATTAATTAAAATAAGTTATTTATTTGATATAAAGAATAAATAAAAAACAAAAAAATTAAAAAATTTTAGCTCAAGGTCCTTCTCTAACTACTTGATATTTAAACTTGTAATTTTGTAAAAGAATTTAAAAAATACTAAAGAATATAAATCTTATATCTAAAATTATTTTTTATATTTACTTTCTTGAGTAAATTGAAGAAAGTGTTTTTTTTCAAATTTTATATATAAATTAGAGTGAATTATCTTATTTGATTTAATTTTAAACAATTTTAAGTCTATAACTAATATGGTAATATATGCAACTATATGGATTATGAATTAAAAAATAAATTATACAGGCAAATTTGTTTGCATAATTTATTATAAAGTAAATAAAGTTAGAAATTTTGACTAAACTCCAAAAATCTAACTTTAAAATTTAAATATTTATTGTAAAACGCATCTATGGTGGTTTTGTATCTATTATATATTTTGTTATGTTTTTGGATTTTTTTAAATTTTGAATATAAAAATTTTCAAGGTTTTTAAAAGCATAGAGCATTTTTACTTAGGACATATTGCACTAATCAATTAGCCAGTTTTTGAAATATAATATACATAGTATATAACACTATAGATGCGCTTTAGTAAAAGTCAAATTTAAATCTTCATATCTATCTATAATTATAAAAATAAAGATAGTAATAATTATTACCAGTTATTTTAAATATTTTTTATATATAATAATAAATTTAAAAATATTTATATTTTAATTTTAAATATACTAAACTAATTTTAATTATTATTTAACTATTATTATAATTAAAAAAATTTTATAATTAATTAAAAATAAAAAATTAAGTTTGCATAAATTAGTACAGTAATATAATAATTAGCAAGTTTAATAACAAATTTGCTAAATCATTATAAACAGATTTAATATCGTACTTGCTAGTAGAAACTTGATCAAAATCGATAGCTCTACTTTGAATTTCAACAAAATCGACAGGTCTACTTCCTAAATAATTATATATAAATTATAAAATAAATTTAGCTATTAGAGCATATTGCAAAAAGATAAATAATATGATGTAACTTTGAAATAACAACCTTTAATTGCACGTGTATTTATAATTTTGCTAGTGTATATTGAATCTGGATGTTTTGGTAAGATAATTGGCAATGTTTTAATTATCTTATCGGCATCTAAAAATTGCTTTTTAGTTTCATCTGTATCACTTAAGTCCTCCATACTTTTATTCCAATCATGATGTGTTTGGTAAATGTACCAAGCATTAGGCCGTTTTTTTGGATCAGAATCCATGCATTGATTAGCTAAATCAATGTAGCAATTAGGAGTCCCATGGGCAAAATTTGGTCGTAATCCAGCGCAAATCTTTACTGCTAGTTCGGTATCAAATTTATCACCATCAAAAGGTCTTTGTCCAGTTGACATCTCAGACATTATGATTCCAAACCCATAAATATCAGCAGCTGGTGTAAACTTTTGACCTGATAAAACTTCTGGAGCGACATAAGGCATAACTCCATAAATACAACCTTCTGTGTTATTTTCATCTTTCCTTTTAGACATTCCCATGTCTGAGATATATGATCCTATCTTTTTGCTAATGTCTTCATCTTGCAAAACATTACCACTGTGAAAATCTGCATGAATATATCCTGTTTCGTGAATTAAATATAAATCCCATGAAATATTTTTAAGTAGTTTTAATTTAGTATTCCAGGTAAGAGCTTGAAATTTCGTTTTTAAAAACTTATGAAGATTTCCATTATTAGCATATTGAAACACCATCAAATATCCATTTGTTTCCGTGTTTTGAGTCAATCCATATATCTTAAGCCTACCACCAGACCTTATAAATTTTATGTTATTGTAAAACTTTATAAATTTATAAAATGAATTAGTTTTAATGTATTTAATAAGTTATACAATTAATAATATTTAACTTGCTTCTTTCAAAAAATCAAGAGGATTTTCCATAGAACCGGACAAGGTCTTGAGTGCAACGATGCTAGATGGTTCACGCGATCTTACATATCTATAATCATCATCATCGTCACCGTCGTTTTTCTTAACTGCTTCAATCTTTCGCATGCCATCCAACCAGGTTGCGGAAAATACAGATCCAAATCCTCCTTGGCCAATTATTTCAATATTATCTAGTCTGCTAAACGGAATCCATTCAATCATGCGGAGATATTTATTAGTTCTAAGTTGAAACCCTTTAACACAATCGTCAATAATCTTATTTCCACTTGTCCATTCTTGAGTTGTTATGTCAGGATCGCATGTCTGGCACCATGCCTTGTTCGTGTAATCTTCGTTACAATGTGTACATTTTCCATAATCAGGATCCCTTAACGTTAATAACCATAATCACCATTTGTATTAAATTATGCTCTTAAATTTAAATGCGAATAATTTATATACTCACCGACTAATTAACATAAATAATAATAGATATTTACGAACTTTTAATAGCTTATTTAAATACTTAGATTATAAATGCTCTTAATACTTACTCGCTAAATGAAATGAAATGAAATAGTAAATATTCATGAACTGAATCACCTAATTTTAAATACCTAGATTAATAAATGGTTTGTACTCACCAACTGCAGTAAATTAAGTGAAATTAATATGTAAATATTCATAAATTTGAATAGCTTATTTCAAATAATTAAACTATTCTTATACTCACTAACTGCATCAAATTAAATGATATTATATATTAAAAATAACTATTCATAGTTTATTTAGGTAAATAAATGTTCTTTATACTCACTAACTGCATTAAATTTAATGAAATTATGTAATAAATATAAACATGAATAGCTTATTTAAATACTTAGATTAATAGATGTTCTTTATACTCACTCACTAATTAATGTGAACAAAATAAGTTTTAAATAACAAATATTTATGAACAGTTATTTTAAACACTTAGAATAATATGTTAAATGTTCTTTATACTCACTGACTGAAAATTAAATAAAATTAAATAGTAAATATTTATAAACATGGTTACCTTATTGTTTTTAATAATATTAATAAAATGTTCTTTATACTCACGCACTAATTTAATGTGATATAAAACGAAATTAAGTAATAGACTTGAATAGATATTTTAATAAATTTTCTTTACACTTACTGACTAAATTAACACGAATAAAATGAAATAAATAGTAAATATCTGTGAAATTGAATAACTTATTTTAAATGCAATACTTAGATTAAAGAGTATTTTTATGCTCACAGATTAAATTAACGTGAATAAATAAAAAAAATTAAATAGTAAATATTCATGAACTTGAATAGCTTAACTTAAATACTTGGATTAATAAAGATAACAGATGGAAAATGAAATCAGGTAAAAATGAAATAAGAGGCGGTATAAATAGACAAGCCGTCAAAAAATACAAATTTATGGTGCATTTTTTTTTTATTAATATTTTTTAGAGTTAGGGGTCAACTTTAGGGATAGAGTTTATACTCTAATAAACAAGTATAAGTGGGTTTTAGAGCGTAAATAGAAACCTCGTTTCATTTTAATCCGATTTCATTTTCGATCTGCGACAATAGCTCTTTATACTCACGATATAAATTAACGGGAATAAAATTAAACAGTAAATGTCAATGAATTTGAACAGCTTATTTCAAATACTTGGATTAATAAATGTTCTTCATACTCACGCACTATGTTAAATGAAAATTGAATAGTAAATATTCATAAACTCGAATAACTTATTTTAAATACTTGGATTAATTATACTCACACACTAAATTAACCAAATAAAATACAGTTGTAAGCATTTATGAAGTTTAATACAGTAATGGCCAAAATATCAAACTCTTTATAACTTTTATATTTAAAAATTACTATTTTAAAGTTTCCAAATTAAATAATATAAATAAATATAAATTATTGTATTTTTATAATTATTATAAAAAAATAGTGTAAAGCCTAATTTAATTATACTAAATAAAATGTATGGTGTAAATATTTGTCAAAAGTCACTATAAAATTAAATTTTAAGGTTTATCTTATGAAAATTAGATTAAATTCATTAAAAACTATTATAGCAACAACTTTAAAAATAAATTCTATTACATTCGTATTAAATATAAAAAAATAAATTACTCAACTATTTTATTAAATTAATCAAAATCTTGAACAAATTTAAAATTATTTCAAATAATAATTTTTAAAATAAAATTTATTAGAGAGTGAAACAATTCTGACCATTACTTTAAAATACTTATATTAATCAATATTCTTATACTCACACACTAGATTACACGAATAAAATAAAATTAAATAGTAAATATTCATGAACTTGAGTAGCTTATTTTAAAAACTTAGATTAATAAACGTTCTTTATACTGTACTTACTAACTGCAGTAATTCAAATAAAACAATATAGTAAATATTCATAAATATTCATAAATCTGAATAGCTTATTTTAATGCTTATGTTTTTTATACTCACGTACTAAATTAATTGAAATTAAATAATAAATATTATGAATTTAAAAAATGTTATTTTAAATACTTGGGTTAAAAAATGTTCTTTATACTCACTCACTAAATTAATATAATTAAATAGTAAAACATAAATAGTAAATATTCATGAATTTGAATAACTTACTTTAAATACCTATTATTATTTTCGTTTCGATTTAGTTGGGATGCCCGAGTCCCGTTCTAAATTTGTTATATTTTATAGAACTAATTTAACAATTTAATTATTCGTATATTTTCCTTAATCCCCGGTTCTGGGACTCAAATTTATGCTAGTGAAAAACCTAAAAGACGAATATACGAATAATAAAGCGCTAAAAATTACCATTAAATGAGTTCCGCAAAACACGTATGTGATTACCTATATCGCAATCACGTGACTGGTTGTACTCAAAAAAACTCAGTTCATCAATCCAACTAATTCGAAAACAGCGATAATAAATGTTCTTTATACTCACCGACTAAATTAACGCAAAATTAATAAATCAAATGGTAAAAATTCATGAATTTGAATAGCTCATTTATACTCACTCACTAAATTAACGTGAATAAATAGTAAATATTCATGAACTTGAAAAAATGATTTCAAATACTTATATATTAATAAATATCCTTTATACTCACTAACTGCAGTAAATTAAGTGATATTAATAGTAAATTTCCCAATTTGAATAGCTTATATTAATCAATATTCTTAATACTCACGATCTAAATTAACGAATAGAATGAATTTTTGAATAGTAAATATTCAAGAATTTGAATAGCTATTTAAATACTTAGATTAATACTGTAAATGTTTTTTTGTACTCACAGACTAAATTAACGCGAATAAATGAAAATAAATAACGAATAACTTATTTTAAATACTTATATTAATGAATGTTAATTGTACTCACGGACTAAATCAACACGAATAAAAATATTGTTTAGCTAAAAAATGATATGAGCTATTATTACTATATAATTGATATATACTTACTCTCTAAATAATTAAATAGTTTGAAAAAAATCTTTAAATATCTAATTTTAAGAATGTTGAATAATAATATTTTTCATCGTTTTTGCTCACACCGATCCCGTATTTGTAACAAATGGCAGTTTTAAAATTTCCTTTAGAATTATCTGCCTCAGCTGATTTCAGATAATATGCGAATGCTTTATGCTTATTCATTTTAACACCAATTCCTAAATAATAACAATTTCCAACTTGATATATTCCGTCAGAATTATTCATTTCTGCAGATTCTTGATAATGAATAAATGCTTTATTCTCGTCCTTTTCAACCCCAATCCCATATTCGTAACAATAGCCAAGCCAGAAAATATCTGTTGATTTTTTACAATAAGTATTAGTAATTTCCATCTTATGGGTTAGTTCTTTTTTAGTTAGAAAAATTTATTGAACGTAGCAGTATCAGGGACAGTGATTTTATGCGATGACAAAATCCAAATTATGTACAGAGTATACAAGGTATATACATGTGTATATAAAATGATTGAAAGTACTTTATTTGCAATTACTGTAACAGTAATATAAATTAGAGATTTCAGTTTAGTGCTAAATCCATTGCAGGGACACGGAAATTATGTGATTTAATGCGATTTAGTTCACTGAGAGCTATCTGTAACACAAAAATTGATATGAAATAATTAGTAATTGTGTGATTTGATGCAGTTTGCCATGAATGCACTTAAACAAATCGCATAATTTCCGTGTCCCTGATCCATTGGTTCATCTCTTTTGGAATTACACAAAATTATACCAATTATACGTATTCTGTTGCTCTAGTCTTCTGATTATGTGTGTGTGTGTGTGTGTGTGTGGAGTTAACACTAGGGTTGGCATTACATAAATTACATTTTACGTTACATGAAATTACATTGTAACTTACGAAATTGTAATGTAACTTTACATTAAATAGTGTATTGTCACATGATAATTGCACCAGCATTAAATAAATTTTGCCGGCATTAATAGTTATCCGTCATTATGTTCGGAACTGTAATTTTATACTTACTTTACACCGATTTACGTAAAATTACGGTAATTTGCCAACCCTAGTTAACACTCATTTCACTATTAACGGAATTTAAATTATTAACTTTTAGTCCGGAAGCCTGAAAACTTGACACTAAGCTATGAATCTACAAATCTTTTAAATGGTTTAAATGCTGTAGTAATTTTAAATGCACTTTTTTTTTAGAATAATAAAAAGATTTAGGGTAAAGGAATAAAATTTTATATAGTATAATTTGTTTATAATAATATAGACCTAAGTTTAACATAATCAATTCGTAACAATTAATGGGAGTTTAAACATATATAGTAGTAAATATTTTAATAATGATATAATAAATTCAATAGCCACAAGTGCTTGGAATAGATTTTACCTCTGATAATATAACAGTACTCTATGAGTGACGCCAAGAGAAAGTGGGACTTCATATAAAATTTGTATGATTGAAGTCCCATTTTTTCTTGGCGTCACTCATATTACGTATAAAAAAGCATTTCAAGTTTTCTTATAATAAGGTTCAATTTATATAGATATTGAGAACTTTTTACTTAGAAATATAAATTAGCTTTAATAAGATTTTAAAGATTTTTTATACCGTCACCTTATTGTTAAACAAGATTTTACAATCTAATCGTTTGCATATTAACTATGTAACATTGCCCTAGATAAAATTTTTATAAGCAAAAAAAAAAAAAACCTACAAGTCATTTTTTGAATATTATTTTTATTAAAATATCTTATCGCGGTTTTCAAAATGGTTGACACTAAAATATTTTGTATACTCACTGTATACTGATATAAAATCATCTAACCCTAAAAAAATTTTTTGTATACTTTAAATATATTAGTTGTATTTAAAGTATACAAAAAAATTTTTTAGGGTTAAATAATTCTATATCAGTATACAGTGAGTATACAAAATATTTTAGTGTCAACCATTTCGAAAACCGCGATAAAGTAAATTAACACTTAAAATTTTAATATCATTTGAATAGTCTCAATGAGATTCGAATAATATCAAAATCTTAAGTGCTCAATTACTTGTTTTAAGATATTTTTATTAAAAGCAAATATTCAAAAAACAACTTATAGGTTTTCCCTTAGCATCACTCATTTGATTTATTAAGTTGTAGAAGAAATTTACTTTTCAGTATATAATACGTGAGTATGATTTGTAGGTTTATCTATATCTTAATATAACCCGTCGCTTTGCTCTGGAATTAAGAAATAATGATAAGTATAGAGTTAATATATACTATAGTTGCTATAGTAGTAAGTAATTTTAAACATGAACCTGTGAATGCTATACATAAAGATGATTTTTTTTGTTTAAATAAAGAAAAAAGTAAATAATTGCAAAGATAAAAATACTTATATCTTATGATTTACTGAGCTAATTTTTAATGTTTTAACCGCCATTCTGTTCTCAAGACACTTCTTTATGACTTTACTTAGGGTTGAAAAAAGGTTTATTTAGTAAAGAAAAAATTTTTTTCTTTGAAAAACTCCAAAGTTGAAAAGTTTCTTTTATAATAAAAGTTTTGAATTTTAATCAAAACATTTTTCTTTACTAAGTAAATCTATTTTTAACTTCTAACAAAAGTTGTAAAGGAGTACCTTGTGATCAAAATGGTAGTTAAAACGTTAAAAGTGGCCCAGTAGATCGCGAGATATAAGTATTTTTATCTTTGTTTTCTTCTTTATTCATATAAAAAAAAAATGGTTTTCTTTAAAAATAAAGATGATTGCAAAGATAAAAATACGTATATCTCACGATCTACTGGGCTGATTTTGATATTTTAACCACCATTTTGATCGCAAGATATTCCTCTACAACTTTTATTAGAAGTTGAAAATAGGTTTACTTAGTAAAGAAAAATGTTTTAGTTAAATTCAAACTTTTATTATAAAAGAAACTTTTTAATTTTAGAGTTTCTCAAAGAAAAACATTTTTTCTTTACTAAGTAAACCTCTTTTCAACAACTAAGTAAAGTTGTAGAGAAGTGTCTTGGGAACAGAATGGTGGTTAAAACATTAAAATGGCCCAGTAGATCGTGAGATATAAGTATTTTTATCTTTGTAATTATTTACAATTTATGAACTTTGAACTACAAGTTTATAGGAACACCATAACCAGCCAATTAAATTATATTTTTGTCTCATAGTGTTTGTCTCATAGTGTTTGTCTCATAGTGTTTATCTCATAGTGTTTGTCTTCTTGTATAATACACCCTTGTATTATATAATAGATTATAATATATAAATATAGTATTTGAACTAATTTAAGTAAATTTGAGATTAGTTAGAGTTAGTCAAGAGTATAGTAAAGTTTATAGTTAGCTCTAGGGTTAGGGTTAGAGTTTTTTTATATTATAATTTTATAATATTTCTATATTGCCCAGCTATACTAAAGAAGATCCTAAACTATAATATTTCTATATTGCCTAGCTATACTAAAGAAGATCCCAAAATTTTACTATCAGAAAACATTAATACACTAACCAGTTTTAATGATTCCTAAAGCAAAAGTCATATATTTTTTTTTTTTTTTTTTTTTTTAACTTTGGCATATCTTGCCAGGTATTTATTTTAGTAATTAATTCATGCGTACAAATGATGCTAGCTAGCTAACATAGATGGTAAGTAATAAACTCTAAGCCTGTCAGCAAATAGCATATGAGAACTATTTTTAAATGACAGGTGCCTGTACTGTAGAACTAATAATTACTGAAACACCTGACTCCACCTGGTTGCTTTACTAAGCCCTAGATGTAATAGCTGCACTACTTAATCGTGAAACTGCACCAAACCTCAACATTGAAGCCGGTGACTAACTTTTTGCTAGGGTACATGTCCCACCCATGTATTTACTCAGGCTTTGGTAACCTACTACCACAGCTTGACCTATGTACTTAGAGTCAGGGCTAACTATTGAACCCCTTATCTAACTAGTACTAATTATGCCGCTGAACCAAGTTCGTATCTCAAGCCACCCCTAAGGGTGCTACCACTACCCAATCTGACAACTACAACCTTCCTAATTAGACCGTTACCTACTTTCGCCCTTGAATAGGTTCACAACAACCCTAGTACCCGCAATTAGACCGTCTTCTTACCCGGATTCTTTATCAGTCCCTCCCTTACTTCCAGCTGGCAACTCAGAAAGGTTGGTCTGCCCAGGCTTTAGGTGCCTGAAGGATGCCCTCCTCTTGGTATATACTTTCGGAGTGTATGTCCTTTTCCTCTAATGCGACAACCCGGCAGTTTGACTGGTGTGTCCTCCGCCATTAGAACCTGGTCGCTCAGTTCTCCGATCTCGGGCCCTGGTTTGAATTTAGCCCTCTTTGATACCATCATAGATCACTGCTACTCCTAACTCGGGACTTCCAAAATGGGTTTTCGGTTATGCTGATTCCTCGGATTTATTGCACCATTGCTCCTATTACTAGATGATATGACCAAAGTTACAGATTAGATCCAACCGATAAGCATAGCTATTAACCGAACACAAGCCCAATTTTTGAAAATCGTTATCTGTGGGATTTGAACTCTAGACCTGCCACTTGGAGAGTGTGATGACTAGACCACTATACTAAGTTGCCACACCTCAAAGTCACACATTTTATTTTTATTTATTTTTTTTTCTCATATATATATATATATTTGCAGAATTTTGTTATAAGTTTCATTATTTATTATAAGTTTTATTATTCATCACAGGTTTTGTCTTTCATTATTCATCTAATTGAAGCTGCCAGATGAAATAGTTTTATAATTCGTCTAGATGAAACTATTTCAACTTTCGTCAAGCATCATTATCTACGACCATATAAAGTTTCTATATAAACAATAATGTTGTTTACATAGAAACTTTATATGGTCACAAAATGTTTTTAACAATATTTCACAATTTACCAGGCCAATTTTAATAGGTTTACCACTGTTAGATGCACAAGATTGTGTTTTACAACTTTGTTGGATGTTGAAGAAAGGTTAGCTTAGTAAAAAAGTTCGCTATTGCTTCAACAGTGCCAGAATCCTGGAATTTAAATAAACAATAATTAATTTTCTCTATATGTTACTATATATTCACTGATTGGTATACAAATCATGAATTAACTTAAGATACACAGTGCATAACTAGCTTGTATTGGATATTGATGCTGGGATATAGAGACATAAATTTATGTGACTTAGTTCCTAATCATTTTTATATTTGGTCAGGATTGCAATAAATTAAATTCAAACTTGTGGTTTTATAATAACATTTTTTCAAATAATCAGTAAAAGTTAAATATAGAATTAATAAAAATGCCTAAAATATTGTATTTCAACAAAACAAAAGAATAAACTTACTTATAAAATTTTCTAAAATTTATCTAAAATATATTAAATTTAAGAGAATTTCTAATTTCCACCAGGGGGAATTACCTTGAGGTGCTGTATCTCAAAAACGTACTAAGTAAACCGGATCAGGTACTCTAAGTAAAAATGTTTAGGACCCCCAAAAACCTCACGAGAACTGAGATCGGGCCCTATCGGGCACTTATAGTAGCTCTATATTATATTATATAAAAAAATAATTAGGGGAGGTAATTTCCCCCCGGTTAAATGTAGTTATTTTCTAAATTTAAATCAAAATTTATTTAAAAATTTATAAAATTTCAAGTTTTTAACGTTAAAATTAAAATTTTACGGGTCCCAAATTGCGCCCAAAAATAAGAGCCCAAACTAGGCCCGAACCCGGCCCGTCCCATAAATTCCCGGGGTTGGCCCGGCCCAGTCTAGACTCTATTTACTGTATATTGGTTACGTTAATCTCTACAATTTGAATTTACATTAATGTTTTAGCGAACGCATGAACGCATTTAAATAGTTAGCTATGTTAATATTATTGTGGCATTCGAAAATTTTCCTTATTACGGTATTTCAGTATTTGTTTTTCCAACTAGTATTTGTACCCATATCATATAGTATTATTCATTTATACAATCCGAATTTCCACAATAAAATTTCAAGTAACCACGTATTAGAATTTTATATGGAATTTTATATATTATCGTTACATTTATTGTTTAGTCCAATTTTTTCTTTTTAATAATTATGGAAGAAACTAACGAAATGTTCGAACAGGAAACGGACTTGAGCTTGAAGTAACAATAAGGAAGAGTTCGAATGTTTCAAAAAGCTACCGAATTATATTGGGGTGTACAATATCAGTCTAATTACAAACATAGTGCAGGTCATATCAAGATTTTTATTGTCTGGAGCGTAGCGGGGGAATAACGTAATACAAATATTTTCGTTTTTGATTTGTTGTTAATAAAAAACATCAAAAATGCAACTTCTAATTTTATGTGCATTATTGTGAACGACACAATATGCAATAGCTACGTTTTTGATATTTTTATTAAAAATAAATCAAAAACGAGAATTTTGGTATTACATTATTCCCCCAGAAAAAAAGCGTTATTACTTTAAAAAGCACGTTATAACGAACTTGACAAATATAATTTTATTTGTGTGGTTTGCTTGTTCAAGAGTTATTGCAGCTTGAACTTTCTATGTTGTTACTATTAAATTATCGTTGATCTATAGTACACTAAAAAAGTAATCATGATTTTCTGCAATGACAAAATGCAAAAATTCTACGGTTGGCCGGAATTACGTAAAGTCGGCCAGCATTATAATCCGCAAATTCTGGCCAAATTAATGCCAGCCAGCACTATGATGACTTTAGATCCTAAATCCAGACCAAGATTTAAAAATGTTCTGAACCAATTCCTGATTTTTCTGCAAAATTCCGTGACGCAGACAATCATCGTCCCTGTATATGACCTGCACTATGTTTGTAATTAGGCTGATGTTGTACACCCCAAACATATATCGTTGGTCTTTGTATAATAATAGAGAAGTCAAAAAATCCATCGAGATGAAAAATTTGCTATAATTGAGAAATTGGTGTTGAAATGGATAGATATAAGTATAGATGCTAGTGAAATATGGTGAAATGTGGTGAAATAATTTCACCACTATTGGTGAAATTGGTGAAATTAATTTCACCAGCATCTATAGATATAAGGCATCGAAATGGACGACGTAAGAGGAATATTGAAAGTTGTATGAAAATGGGAGTCGAAAAACTCTGCTGATATGGGTAACGCTGCTGGAAATTTAACGTTGGTAATTGTTATCAAATGGAATTGGAGTTGAAAAGGAATTGAGGTTGAAAAGGATAAAAAAAAAAAAAGTGTTCTGTTATTATCAAAAGTCTGGTAATATGGGTGATGCTAAATACACCTACCTATATTGTTATCGGAGTCGAAAAAATGAATATTATCAAAAATCAAAGGAATACTTAATGTTGGCGCCTGTTACGTATAGTGAAAGTTTTGGTGAACATAATAATAAGATAAAGATTAATGATGTAAATTGGATCGGCGCAGTAGGCGCAGCGTACATTGATTTAAATTTGCGCGTTCTTCATATATATAAAGCGCATATAAAATTTTTTTTCGTGCATATTTTTTTGCGTTTGTGCCAATAAAAATTTTTTGAATTTATAACATTAAGATATGAGGCATTTAAAAAATCTGAGATGGTGATACAGTAAATGGTACAAATATGGAATTAACGTTGGTAATGAATTCAGGTTCACTATATTTAGTTAGTTGTTAGAATTAAACTTTTAAACTTTATTTTTGATTAATAACTGCTCATTTACTTTTATAGAACAATTATTTAATCAATTGCAAATCGTTCGCCAAGAATATTCAAGTCTAAATTCAGAAATTTATCTAATTTTAAAAACAAACGTTACCATCCAAAATTGCTGAGTGAAGCACATGTGACTAACTGTAATAAATAACTCATATGATTAAATTGCTTCTTTGTAGAACTAGAATATGCAATTAATTGTAGTTCTTATTCTGGTGGTGGTAGCAATATCTACTGGAGTGATATAGTTGTTTTTAATTGTTATAATCAGTGTATGATTAACGAATTAGAAATGGATACGATTCCAGGGAGATCGTATTTTTCAGTGGATGAATAGAAATATTCATTTTTAAATTGTATCAGGATCATGAATAAATAAACGTTGCTAAATGAGACATGGAAATCTTATTATTTAAACATAATTATCAAAATTTCATTTTATTTATAATAAAATAAATGATAGATACAAGTTTAATTAATTTAATTAATATATTTTATTTCTTTTATTAGATTTATTAGAGAAAAAAAAGATATTCAACACTCTATAATTTTCTAATAGATTAGTTTTTTTATTTTTAGTTCTATTTAATTAATTTAACAAATCCATTCAGAAAATATTAATTTTATAATCAAAAAAAAAAAAAATCCAATTTTACGGATTAAACTAAACAAGAATTCTATTCTATTATAGTAATTTATTTATCGTCACAGTCACAGTCAACAACAATATCATTGTATTTAGGATTACACGTGACTTCAACTCTCTTAATATATGATATATACGTGTCAGGACTTTCATCCCAATTTATAGGACCATTAGACCATTGAGCGGTTCCATTACAACCACTGCCATCCCAGAGACCCAATTTAATATATGAAGGTTTACTTGGATATTTATATATACCATCTTCAAAAGTTGAAGATTTTTCCAAGGTACGAACTGTAACACCATCGATTGACCATATTGTTCTTTTTGGACCCCATTCTAGTGTGTATGTGTGAAAGTCAGAGTCAATAGTTCCACAATCAGGGAATGAATGGATGATCCCGTCGATTCCAGTTTTGTGAAGACCTCGGTAGAAATAGTCGGTTTGAGCGTGTTCTACGTCTTTTCCTACAGTTTCCCAATCGAATTCATCTCCATCTACGGACATTGTCTAAAAAAAAAAAGAGGTAAATTAATATTAATTGTTATAAATAAAAAATCCTGTCATCGATTTTGAAATAGTCATAGTCAATGTTGTGTGTTAAATCATTACATCATTACATAGAAACTATTAATGTAAATTATTTAATATCACAGTTTGAACAAAATAATAATTTTAGTCATTGGTGACAAATATACTTACACATAAAGCTGTGACAACACCACCAACTCCACAGGCTTTCATTTCGACACTGACAGTGCCATATAACATCATATAAGTACTATTAAGTTCAAGACCTTTTCCTATATTTGTATTACATATACCATCTTCATCTTTTGTTCTATTCTGACCTCCTATAGGTTTATGCAAAATGGCTTTTAGTTTACCGGAACTTATTGAGTAAGCACCTCTAGCTTCACTAATATCAACCCAATTAGCAGAATCAGGACCTCCAACATAATCATCTTTATAAACAATTTTATCAGTGTCAAAATTATCTACGAATGAACGACAAAGATTTTTCTTTGGAGTTTCTCTAGAATAGTTTTTACTGAATATTTGTTTGGAATGAATTACTACGGTACATATTACCAAGATTAACCATATTAATAATGTTTTTTTGATAGATCGAATCATTTTTTTTTTTTTTTAACAATGTTTATGGATTGTTGATCACAATTATTATTATAAATGAATGAAAAAAAAATTACTAATACGTATTCTAAGAAACAAATGGGAAAACGATTCTAATGTTACTTTTTTTTCAAGAAATTAAAATTCTCTATGTCAATTCAAAAAAAAAAAAAGAAAGATTGAACGGTTCGTTTCTTGCTTTTTATTTTTGACAAACGCCATTTTGAAAAAATTAAGGAAAATAATTTAACAGCATTTGCATGATTAGTGTTATTGTCTATTTCTATTTTTAAAAAATTAAAAGATTTTTATAGAAAAAATTACTAACAATAAACTTCCTAACAATTACCTTTTAACCACTGCATAAAAACATTCTTTGATTAATATGGTATCAGAATTTATATACAATGTAGTAAAAGACTCCAGATTTTCTATGCAGTACTTAAATGCACAAAACACCTAGTCGTTTAAGTCGTTTAAATGTATATCCCTTTATGATGTAAGTGGGAGGCCACATAGCAAAAAAAGTGGGATTGTTGTGGGACTCCCAAATATGAAACCTACTTCTGCGCTTTGTAATATTAGGAAAATTTGGCATCGTAATTTTAAAAAAAAATCTAAATATACATTTACATTAGGAGTTGCAACTTTATTAGCGTTAACTTTGACATATTGTAATGCATCTACGTATAAGGAGACAACCAAATTTTTCTGATAGGTATGTGTATCATCAAAAGATTTAATTATGTCGCGCACAATATTAAGCAATGCATTTTGAAATGTTAAGGTTAAGGTTTGAGAAATAAGAAAATGTTTTTGACATCTTTAAAACATACAATAATTTTAAGGCATGCCGTAAAACTACGAAATAATGTACGCCTGCGGCACCCGTTCGTTATTTCGAAGTGAAAATCAAAATTTTCGAATTATACGTATGCTGTATGATGTACATTATTTCGAAATCACACGTGTAATTTTTGAAGGACCCGATTTTCAAAATAACACCCATGGTCGTTAAATTTTTCTCATGCTTTGATTTCTAAAATATGCATATTCTTTGACCAAAGGACATGCCCAAATTCTATTTAATTACAACTTTAGTACTTGCAAAAGGCTCTTTAAATTCTGATGTTTATTATGTTTATTATAATGTCACTTTAGAAAATCTTTGGCTAAAATATTATCGTTATTAGTTCTCTTTAAGTTATTCGAAATAACGCCCGGATTTTACTATAAAGGTGGGAAAGTGCAGACTTAACTCCTGGGATAATTAAGTAACGGAATTTCAGGATTCGAGGTATAGGCCTATAATGTAAGTTTATAATGATAAATGCAAAAAATAATTTACATAATATCATGAACGACAAACTTTAGGGCGATTATTACAAATGACAGAACAAAATCACTCAGGGATAGATCTTTTTGGAACCACCTAGTATTGGCACAAAAAATTAGGTACGCACGTACGGAGCTTAAATTCATTCACGACAATAAAATGGGAAGATTTTCTTTATTTCTTTGAATATCATATTTTTTTTTAAATAGATGCTACTTATTTTACATAATATTTATTCACCCTGCCGAAGATGAAACTTATTGTAAATAGTAAAAAAAGGAAAACTATGGTTTGAGCGCTTAACACTTTTTTTTAAATTATATTTAAAATTTCTGAATTTAATATTAAATATAACCAAATTTGCAAGCTTTTTATTGTAAAGGAGAAATAAGGCATAATTAATAATACACGGGCTAATAAAATAATATATTTAGAATCACAGTATACTAAAGAAAAATAGCTTTATATTTTAAAGTAATAAAAATTTTGAACCGGATATTGTTTTCAAATTGTCTTAAAAATTGAATACAGTAGTTGATAGGTAAAACGTACTGTACGTACGTACGTATATACATTGTCAATGAGCTCTAATGACAATAAACTACTATTTATCTATTGGCTCCATTGAGCGCCAACCTTGGTACGTAGTACGTACATGTTGTTTAGGAATGTTTACGTACGTATATACATAGCCATTTTAGGATGTTTGTTTGATCCATAATGTATATCCTTTTGTTGTATATCCTTTTTCGTAAAATTTATACGCGAGCATGTGCATAAGATTATCAAATTTCAAAGTACTGTACACATTATACCACATTCATTACATTCATTAATCAGCAAGATTCAATGATTCAACGTCGAGTTTGTATATTTCTATAACTTACACTCGGCCTAAGAACGTTCTAATTCATTTAAATTTGGAAATTCATTCAAGACATCCTTTATATCAAAGAAATCAATACTTAGAATCAAGCACCATTAGAATTTATTCAAAACCTTTTTTAAATTATTAGTACAGTGCTATATCCGAATTGCAAAGTAACGAATTAAAATAGTTATACTGTATCTCCTGAGTACTATTCAAGAATTAATATGGTAAATAATCACCCTAATACTATATCAAGATCTCAGGGATTATTATTATATTCTCAATAATGTAGTGTTAAATGAGTCAGAATAAGATTGGAAGGTTGTATGCGATATAGAAATGTAACAACATTGAAATATCCCTCCTTGATCGTTATCTATCTTCTCAAATAAGATGTAAAATGATTCAACCCACTTGTATATTAATTATAACAGAAAATGATTCATCAATAGAATAGATGAGCTAATTTGCATTACAATGGAAAAATAAACGTGTCTATCTTATTTCTGAAACTTATTTTCTAGAGTGATTAAGTACATACATAAGCTTATGTGATACTGGGAAGGATAGTTAGGTCATGTTATTCTTTATGCACATGCTGTACAGCATTTTTTTTTTTGTATAGATAATTTTCCATTAAACAAATGGTTTACCTTATATAGTTTTATGGATTTTATGGATTTTAAGATAGGAAAAGAAAATAGCGTTTAAATTCACGAGAAATTAAAAACTTTATTTGATACTTATTTAGTAAATATTTATTTATTAAAAAATTTGTATCAATAATTATTATTAAACTTTAATAATTTTAAAAAATATATATATATTATTTATAATAGGAAGTGTTATATTCGAATTTTGCCAATTGCCATTTTTAATCGTGTAATTACAATAACTGGAAAGATGAAAAGGATTTTTTAAAAAAAATGAAAAAAAATAAAACCATCTAATTCTTTTAAAAAAATTTTATGTTCATATTGTAAGTGCATATTAACATGTCATAAAGTAAAGAGCTTAAGTTTATAATTTTAATATCATATCGTAAGCGCAGTTCATAAAGTTCATATTAACATATCATAAATACACAGCTCATAAAATTTTAATATATCATAAATACACAGCTCATAAAACTTATGTATTAACATATCTTGGGTGTAAAAATTCAAGTTCATAGTGTTCTTATTAGCATATAATAACGATAAAAAGGTAAAAATATATATATATTCATAAAATAAATGAATAATCGAATCCCATTTCATAAGAAATATTTTGATATATCACGGGAAAGGTAAAGTTATCGATAGTCGTATCAGTAAAGTTGCTATGAAAGTCAAGACCTCCAATAAGTGAATTATTCAAAGAGATATCATCGGTTGATTCTAAATCATGAGTATCACCAAGTAAAGGCATGTTGTTAACTAGAGGGCAAATCATTTGTGGTTGTTCTATTTGAACTTGCGTATTAAGAAAATCAGCAAACATCGGTTCTGAAGAAGTGATTCCGAGGTCAAATTCATAATAATTATTTAATTCAGGTGAACTATTTCCGGAAACTGAAAGATCTGGGCTAGAAAAGAAGCTTTGTGTGTTATAGAAGTTCGCCCATTCTGTATAAACATCCAAATTTGATGATAATTCAGGTGTCAAATTTGAAGGTAACTCAGGAATTAAATTCGTGCGTAATTCAGTAGTTTGAATAGTGTTATTAAAAGTATTATCAATTTCAGGTTCAGGTGATGATATTGGAGGAGACGGTAGTTCAATAATTTGCTTATTCTCGGATTTTTGTGATTTTTGTGATTTAACAATTGGAGTTTTGCGAGTAGGTTTAGAGAATGAAATAATATTCCATTTTCCTCTTTTTTTTCTACGTTCAGATTTAGGAACAATTTCATTACGATAATCAAATGCATCCTTTGCAAGTTGCTTATATTCATTTTTAACGATCTCTGATTCTTGCATCCAAGATTGAGATGCCATAGTGGAAATAACTGTCATTGGGAGTGAATAACCATCCTTTCTAGCTGCATCGATGAATGCTTTTCTATAAATAAGAAATGCATTAGGAGCTTTGGATGTTTTACCATTGGGAAGCAAAGTTATCAAATCATGTGGATCGATTGCAGGTGGGAAAGGAGGTTTGATAAATGGTTTAAGATTGTTAATCATCTGATTTTTCACAGAGGGATCATTAGAATTGATAAAGACGCAGGTTCGTGATTTTACTTGATTGTTATTGGCATTAACTGAGAAAGTAGCTTGACTTTTTTCGTTCATTTTATTAAATAAGATTATTGACCCTTTTTTTTTTTTTTGTCTCTGAACACTCCAATTCACAACAAATGACGAAAAGAAATTTCCCGGAGTATATATACTTTTTTTTTTTTTCATTATTTGACGTAAACGGTCGGTTTATTTAGATTAGTTGAATCCTCCTTCGAGAAGTTATGTCTCAACCAAAAGCTCACCAAATTTAACCATGGCGTTGTGTCACATCGCCACATCGCCACATCTTTCGCCACTGTAATGACACTATTTTTAAATTACGTTACTCCTGTATTCCGATTACTCCGATTGGATTGTAAGACGAGTCACTAAAAAGCTAAATAATTTATTCTATTACCTCTCTTTTATGTCGCATAAGTCGAGGGTCTAAAGGTTTCAATTAATGACAGCGCAGCGAAAAAATATAATGGTTTTATTTGTTTTTTGGTTTTGGTTTTTTTTTTTTTTTTAAAAAAAAACAAGAAGGAGAAAGGAAATGATTTACAGAAAGGTACAATTCATTTCTTTAATTAAAAAATATGTCTTCGTTTTCTCGATATCTAATAAATTCGTTCTTACGATCTAATAGATTTCACATGTGAAGTTAAAATACGTATTATATTAATAATTATCGTTATGGCAAATCAGAAATTTAACAACCAAAATTGTCTGTAAAATAGCTTACTGTATTTAGTAATTTGTGAATTCACGAATTTGTGAAAATGTCACCACGTTTTTTTTTTTTTCGGAATTATGAATGTTCTTCTATTTAGAGTAATCTAAAATGAGTTTATTATCGTTATACATTTGATTAAAAATGGATTGTTATATAACATTTTTTGAGTTTATAGGCGCAGAATAAAACTTTGAGCCGAGCTTTGGTAATGATTATTAATTGTACTTCATTGAATAGTATTAAACAGACAATGTTATCAAATCTAGAATTTATCATTATATGTCAAGATCATTTTCTTAAACCATTTTTATAAATTGTCTGTGAAACCAGAAACGCAGTTTTTGATTATTCCACTATGCTCCCTAATTTGGCCTAGTATACAGTACTCTCTGAAAGTTTCTTGCTTCAGCAACCTTAAAAAAAATTCGTAATGATGGAATTAGGCTATGATTATTTTAAAAGTTATGATGCTCGTTTTTTTTTATCATCGAGAAGTTTCCATATTTAAATGACGAAAACGATGTCCTTTTTTATGTTATAAAATTTTTTTTTTATTAAAGTAAGGTCAACGATAATAACTATAAATAAAAATATCATTTTGCTAGTTACTTTTACATTTTTATAATTTATCATTATTTTTATCCTTTTTTTTTTATAGGTTACGTATAAAATATTGGTCATATGAATTTTAACTATGTAATCATACGTAATATTTATCATCGGTTATATAAAAAACGCGTATTATTTGTCTTTTCATTTTCGCGAAAAAAAAACAGATATGGAAGAACAATCCCAAAGTATTTAAATAATAATTAAAACTTAATTTCATTATATATTTTTCTCTCTATAATGAACTTTGCTCATTAACATAAATATATTAAAGCCATCCAAGAATTTGAGTTTCTCTTACGCGAGAATAAAACTTTAATCCATGAGTAAGTATCTAAAAATAATGAATAAGCAAAATAATAATAATAATAATAATAATAAATATATTTCGATTTTTATAAAATTGAATAACTTAAATTCTTTATGAATTTCGATTTTTATAAAATTGAATAATTTAAATTCTTTATGAATTTTGTAGTCTGAACAGTCATCTATCAAATTTGAATTCGAATATTTATGAAATGGATGCTAAAGTTAATGAAGCATGGAACTCTTGTAAGAAGCTAAGGTAAAAATTTATGTTAAAATTATGATATTATATTTAACCTATTTTTTTTTTTCGAATGCAATGAATATAATTGATTGCTTTCTCTCAATATAAATAATTTTAGAGAAACTTATGAAACGGGAATTGAAAGTTCACAACAAGAATTGTTAAAATGGTTACAAAAAATTAATAAAACAATTCATCAAGGGAATGAGAATATTATTCAAAAAGAAAACTTTGACATGCTACCTCAAGAAAAACAGGAAAGTCTAAAATGTCTGGAAGAAAAAATGGTTGAACGTTTGTAAAAAAAACTTTTTTTCAAAATTTTCAAAAATTTTTTATAAAACTTTTTAATGATTCTAAATTAGCCTAATTTTTCGTTCCATAGTGCAAAATATGATCGAACAAAAACTTTCAAAATCGACTCTCGAAGGTTTATTTAATTACGAATGTAAGTTATAAAGCATGTTACACTTAAATCGATACGTGACATGAGAATTACTCATATACTGTTCAAATAAAAGTTTCTCAAATAAAAGAACTTTCTCAAAATTCTGCTGACGAAACGACTAGGGATGACGCATCTGAATTAGATTTAATGTATGAAAATGTTCCTTTGAATTTACGTCAAGACAATCGGTAATAATTTCACATTGTTCTATTTTAAATATCTTAGCGTGTAATTAACTACTTCCTTAATAATAGAGACTTACGTGAGCAATTATTGAAAAAGATAAAATTTAATAAAATTAAAATTCGTGAATTAGAGGAATCGATCAAACGTATAAATAGGTAAATCATATTTCATGAACTTATCTTTTGTGTTCTCATCTTAAGTAGATATATTATTTCTTTATGAAATAGACTCGCTGATGAATGTGAGGGAAATTCGTTGCACGTGACAACAGAAAATATATAATATATATATAATATATAACGCCCCTAGTGATATGAATCGAAAATCGGTCAATCGATTAGGAGTTGGCAGCTATCGACTGACTATTGCAAACACGATTTTAATCGATTAATCGATTGACCAACTAATTAACTAATCGATTTCTAACTAATTCGATTAATTGATTAACCAATTAATCGATCATTCAACTAGTTTGCTAATCGATTAGTTGTATATATAATCAATGTGTATGTATGTACTGACTGCTATGAATATAGTAACATGCATTTATCAAAATATCAATGTCTATTTAATAATCTGCGCGTGATGTCGGGTAAATAAATAGCCTGTAGAGAAAATCGCTACTCATCACATACATAGTATCATTCCTTCATGTTTAAATCTCAAAAAGATCAAGAAAGTAAACAATCCAGTCTGCAATATCATAACCCCAAGTTTGGCGACACGTACATACAAGGATACCAGATACTAATCGAAATAATCAATTAATTGATTAATCGATTAGTCAACTATAATCGATTATTTATAACCCATAGCACTAGCTCTCCCACAAAAAATTTGGTCGTCTCCTGTAATATTGGCCAATCGGATTTTAGGATTAGGTATAACATAAAAATCGAAGCGAGTCCATTTTTACAAAAAAAAGAATAGCCCTAAATTTTAATTAGTAAACCACCTTCTGCGGCCTAATTAAAAATGTTCCTCGTGAAATTTTACTAACCCTACACTGTTCTTACCCTAACCCTAACTAAAACGTAGTTTTCTTAGAAAATAATGCACATTTATTTTTGATTCTCAAGTTACAATTTTTTGTGGGAACAGTGGTATTTAATTAACCCATACGAAAGATGTACAAGGTATAAAGAAAATTTATAATTTATTTAATCTAAAATATAAAGGTTTCTTTTTTTGTTTTATCATAACAATGTGTGACAGTTAATTTAAACAATGCAAGCTTATAACCCAACTTTTGCTATTAAATTAATAAATTAGAAAGTGTTAATTTTAAGTGTTGACCAATTAAACTGATACTGTAGAATTTTTTTTCATGTAACATATTCTTACCAACAAATGAGCTTGGTTTTCACTAAGGCTATCTCCAATTTTGCAAATGGTATAATCTTCCTGTAAACAAATTGCATTATTTTCTATTACAATTGGTAACTCTACCTTCTTAAAAAAATTCTCCCAAGTTCTTGATATAGGTTGACCACCTTTTTCCGGACCATACGAAACAATTCCCGCAGGAATTGTTACAGTTTCTGTTACAATACTTTTCATTCTTGCATAATCTTTAACAGTAGCTTTTTCAATATATTCTCGAACTGATTCGACAGGCTCGCTGGTAATAAGTATACCACATTCACCATATATTTCCTTTTTTAAATATATATATATTCATGTAAGTTTAAGTTGTAATTTCATGAACGTTTCTTATCCAAATAGGGAATCAAAAAAAAAAATTTACTTTAGAAAATTCACACAAATTTTCCTCAATTTCTTCCGATTTACTATTTCCCAGTGCCATCGTCAAAACGGTATTTTTGTGAAAAAATATTCTTTTTTTTTTATATAAAAAGATATCACATTAGTAATGTTAATTGATATCGAGGTTATGAAAAAATATACATCAAATGGGAACTCATTATTTATTATTTTTTATTACCTTCCCTTCGAACTCAAGTCAGCACGCAACTGTTGTAATAAAAGATTTCGCATGTCTTGAACTTTTATCAAGTAAATAAAATTAAATTCTTTAACGCTTTCTCTAATTTTCGCTATTTCCTATAACCAATTCGCATAGTTAATATTTTTATACAAATAATATTAATAGAAAGACATTTGAAATACTTTTTTATAATTGTCTTTTCTCCCCGCGGCTTTTGATCTCCTTGTGCCTATTTCTAATTAAAATAGAAGAAAATATTTAATATTAAAAAATTAAAAACAAAAATTTATAATATTGTTTACTTACGCGCTGCCGTGGAACTGACTCTTTTCGATCTCGCCG
>CAJVPY010000585.1:0-25430 GCA_910591965.1 Dentiscutata erythropus | reverse complement strand
TTTTGTTAAGTTATTCTTGTTTAAAGTTATGAAAAATTTTTATTATAAAAAATTTGCTTGATTTCTATTGACTCACCTCATATATTTTTTCGTGTTAAAATTGGATAATTAGTGAATGTATTATAGTAGCATCTTAGTAAAATTTGGTGAAAATTTAATATAAATTTTTATACGTATAGCTACTACCGTACAGCGCTGCATATAGTACCCTGGCCTAGAATGGATAATACCCCCAAGTATTAAATAATCAATATATACTTTGCTATATATTAGACATATCAAATCCAATGAAAAGATTGCACATTAATTATGAAAATTGGTAACAAATCGCTTGTGGGGTACTATGCAGCGCTATGTGGTATATACAAAGTAAAGTTATTTTTTTCTAAGTTACCTTTCTTTCTACTTCTAGTGCTAGTTTTTGAGAATCTAATGATAAGATTGTTAAAATTAATTTGGTAATTCTTAACTTTTCCCCTGTATTTATATACAAAATACAAGAAAAAAATTAAAATATTTTATGAACTACCAAGTTAATTTTAACATTATTACTATCATTGGATTCTCAAAAACTAGTACTACAACTTTTATTATAAGTGGAATAAAGCTTAGCTTAGTAAAAAAATAACTTTGCTTTGTAGCAGCTGTAGATTTCATATTAATAATTAAAATTTACTATGAAATTACTGTCATTCACTCGCGAACTAATATTTTACCTTTTTTTGAGAGATTTAATTATACAATTTGGTGTAATTTCCATATCAGATACCTGTATATAAATTAGACAAGATAATATGTATAAATAATATCAATTTCTAGATTCAAGATCGATCTTTTTTCGGCATTACGCAATTGTTCACTTTCACGTGATTTAACGAGTAATCAGAATCACAAAAATTATTATTCGTTCATAAAAACTCTATAACAAAGAAAAGCGTTTCAAGTATGTAAAAATTAGCAATTAAATACCTTATGCGTTTATTTCATACGTATTGATTGATATTCACATCTGATAGTCTTTCAAAATCATAAAACAGCTGTCTTGGTTCTAAAAGAAAGATAGAAAATATGCCTGCCCTCGTATTTGAGTGGAATGAAGCGGGTTTCAACGATGTTCCTAATGCTCCAGGTCTTCGAAATGGTATTTCAGGCCAAAACAAGGCTGCGATTATCACAAATCTTATAACAAATGGCGCAACAGGGTATAATAATGATTTAACATTTACATTTCCAAGTGGCAGTGCTATTGGAGAATGGATTAATCAGATAAGAGTGAACTTACCATGGTATGAGTGAAGACTGATTTCATGTTTTTCAAACATTTAGCATCAAATTGGCTCAATTATTTTTTATTTACTAAAGGGTAAAGAATCAACGAGGTGTTCAAAACGTTTGCAATTCAATCACTAGAATTAACCAAATTACTGATAATGATTGTGGTTGTGCAGATACACCCTCAACTGTATTCGATATTGAGAACTTTTCATACATCTTTAATGGTTGATGCTGCTAGTTTCGCTGGTTTTTAATTTCAAAATTATTGTATTGTTTCACAAAAAAGATCCAAATTTGGTCTCCCCATTTGCTTTAATGATTAATTATTATATAAAAGCGCTATATTGTCTCAAATTTGTTCTAATAACATAAACATGTCAAATATCTGAAACACTATACATCACACATCGTAAGGCTGGCAAATGACCAGATCTTTTGCTTGAACCCAGCAGACCAGTCTTAGATCAGAACCAAATGACCATTCGTTTATGTTCATGTTATACATGCTATCCAATAAGAATCCTTCGCATTTTTTTACATTAGCCAACTGAATAGTTTTAAGTGATCTTAGAAATAGAATAGTATATGTGGATACAAACTTCCATAGATTCATATTCAACTTAATTTGATAGATAACACCCAGATCCATATAAACGCTTACATTTGTAGAAATTATTTTTTACAATTGAATTTTAAACCAGTTAGTGATAGATGTAAATCAATTCTATTATTTTAATAAACTTTAAAATTCTTTGCATTCAGCCAATTCTAGTATTGATAATAACACTGTAGATGGTATCCCCCAAAATTATACCAGGAACGAAGTGAACTAAGTGTTGGTTATATAGTCCATTGGCATTTAATGTGCCAGCCTTGCGTTGAATCAAATAGCAATTAGAGCAAAACGACGAAATCGTTAGTTTATATATACATAGTTCATGAGTATCTCGAGTCTGAAAACAAAACAGATAAATTATTCGACGCCCTAATATGAAGCCATCGTTACGTAGCAAATTTTAAAACTATAAACAACCAAACTTTCAATTTTTATACACGTGTGGGCAGAGTTGGCAATGGAGTGCGAATGGAGCTCGAAAAAACTAGTATCCATTGACTCCATTCGCGTGTGGGTGGCGCATTTCTTCTATGTGCTATAAGGTGAACTATGCGGATATTATGCCAGATTATATTTCTGGCTCGTAGGCCGGCCGTTGATTTAACTGCACATACCACGAGAAATATAATCCAAATTATACCATATTTATTATCGATGAAATTTATTGCTATACAAATGTATTTAAAATCGAATTCTTTATTTTTTTATCCATTGTTACCTTTACCAGAGCCTTTATTTTATCAATTGAACATCACTACTCTTATTTAACATATGGGCTGTTGTCAATAGAAATAAGGCAGATTGACATTTTAAAAAAAATTAATGCCTTAACTTTCGCAGCTCATATCTTGATGAACTTTGAGGCTATCTTGATGATTTAGTATTCAAAAGAAAGCTTAGATCGTAAGCTTTATTTTGACTATTAAATAATTAAGATAGCTTCAAAATCCATCAAGATATGAGTTGTGAAAGTTGAGGCATCAATTTTTTTAAAAATGTCAATACATACGTACTTCAAGTTAGTGATTTGACCCGGGTGGATATCACCCGGGTCAGTGGGTGACCCGAGTTAAGTTATGGCAACCAGGTGAAAACGGGTGGGGTTGACCCACGGATGACCCGTGGGAGACCTGTGAGTTGGCTCATAGTTTTGCAGTACATGATAAATCAGCCAGAATTATTATCATATCGAAGCTATTATCATAATTTCTGAGACATCTGACAAAAATTGGCCGGATTATTTTTTACTGATTCAATTAAGTTTGTGATTTCTGCATAATAGATTCAATAAATTGATATATCGAGAAATTTAAACATCTCCACTAGGTTAGTCAGAAAATTTGTTAAATACTCTCAAGCACTTTTAACGATATAGATGTATTGAAAAACTTTTATCACTTTAGAATGACGTATTATTTTCGAGACATTAATTACCTGGGCTTGTTTTTTAATTAACCTGGGTGACCCATCGGGTGGCAACTTTTTTTAAACTGACCCGTTTCCACTCGGGTGGCAACTTTTTTTAAACTGACCCGTTTCCACTCGGGTGGCATATCGGGTGACCCGGGTGAGGATTTTTTAGACGGGTCAATTCACTACTTCAAGTTCATCGGTAAAAATAATTACCCAAATATAGTTGTAATTTTACGTAATTTTGATTTTGAACACATGAAATTTTACGTGTAAAAAAAAACTTTCTCCATAACGATAAGCAATGTCTATTGGAGGTGCATTTTCATAGCAAATTGCAGAAGGTTTTTTCATTTTTTTTTCCAATAACATAATATGATGTTAAGTGACTAAAACTATGTCAATATATAATTAATGACTAATTTATATTTATTATATGACGTCGTCAATCAAAATGTAGCATAGTGAGATTAATAATTTTTATATAATACCGGACAGCAAAAAAAAACATCCGATTTTTTTTATATAATTAAATATGATTGGCTAATTTTCGTGTAATGAATTCTGATTGGTTAAAAATATATAAACAAGAAATATTATATTCATAACACTAACACCTATATAGTCTGAATTAGAGTTAGATTAGGGAAGAGGTTTTTATATAATATAATGTATATTAGGTATAAGGTCCCATAAGGTCCCGATTTCAGTTCTCGTGAGGACTTTTGAGGTCCTGAACATTTTTACTCAGAGTACTTAGTACGTTTTTGAGATACAGCATAAGGTGTTATATAAAATGGTGTTATAAATATAATTTACAATATTAAACGCTGTTACATATAAACTTTAAGTTTTAATTTCATAAGAAAAATAAAAATCTATTCTAACAGAATTGTAGCTTAGACTAAAGGCAACAAAACTGTAAGATTAGTTGCTTGTTCTGAGTTATAAGCATTTTTCATATTTTATATATAAAATGGATGATTTTTGCCGTCCGGTACTGTATAAAAAATGATAAAAAATTAAGGTACGTCTAATTGCAGCATGGGGCGCCATTGTGAATCTGAAGACGATACTAAGTTGTACAAGTAACATGTTACAATTGAACGTATCCTAATTTTTTATCAGAGCTTCGTATTTGTATTCGTTATTCGAATAATATTCGTATTCGGCGAATACTTATCTGACGAATAATTCGAATAAACATCTTATTCGTCATTCGGCGAATATTCAAATAAATATTTGCCCGATCTAAATTATTCAAATAAGGAATTCGTAAGCTCTAACCTTGTGTAAAAATTTAATTTCACTATGCTACGTCTTGATTGGCGATGCCCATATAACTTATACGTATGCACTAAAATTTCAGTATTTATTACGTATTCATGAATGTGCATGTAATCTTGGATTAATTAATATTAATAATTATTATTAACCAATTAGCCGAGTTATTAACTAAAAACTAATTAATAATGTGCAGCACAGTACGTATCATTCTTTATCCGACAAACTCATGAAAATATTTCTTGTTTTTGTTTTCATGCATTACGATGTAATCAAAACTCAGTTGATAACTCCCTACGAATCGTGATCATAAATTGCCGGGTAACACCAATACTGGGCAAATTGTCGAATACGCAAATGATTGGCTGATACGTGCGTTTTGCGGCACGTGCCCATATGATCACATAGGAATTATTAGCAATGATCGAATTATAATATTAATTATTAACTAAAAAACTCGAAAGTCCCATCACTATATACATGCCTCACTTCATATTTGATAAATTGATATCAGAAATTAATTTCCACTGATAAATTACCGGTTAAAGTTCAATAAAAGAGTAAGATAAGCACCAGTAAATATCAAATTTTGGCATCAAAAGAATTAATCGTCAACAGCAGAAAATAATATCAATGATATATCAATCTCTGAGATTGACTGGAGCTGTCAGTCACATTACTTAAACTTCATTGATCGTTATTTCGAACATCATCCGGAAATTTTACTATTGATATTTTTTTACTAACTTCTCTTGGCAACAGATTATTGCTCTATTAAACTTAATTTTACCTGCGTCCCGTCTAAAAATAATAATGCAACGGTTATCAATTAATTATTTTACTTAAAAACAGTGACCAATTAAATATGGAATTTTCCATAATTTTAAATTCCTAAAACGCATTATTGGAAACATACAGTAGAACTAAATTCTGAGATTAAACTATGAAGTAATTTTTGAACTGAGGCATGTAATTAATTATTAAAATTATTGAAGACAAATATAAGATTGAAACTGTTACGCGAAAACTGCTTTAGTCTTTATTATAAATACCACCAAAATTTTCCTTTACGCATATAAGTAACTTTTTTCTTGCAATTGATTACTATCACTATCATCAATATGAGCATTAAAACATTCGCATTCAATGGGTACAAAAAAGAAAGTAAAATCATATTAGAACTCATAGAGTTTTTCGGGATCAATCAATCCGTCGATGTCTCGTTAAATTATTTCGACGACATTGACACCATTTCTCAACGTGTTATTGACGAATACAATCTTCATGTTAAACTAAGTGATATAAGACTCAACGCGTCTCTTATGCCTGACTCTCACAACTCCTCTGGCATTCAAGCGTACTATTATTTCGCATTTATTTTCGATGACTTGATGGTTTTTAAGGGAATAGACTACATTGATGTTATCAAAGGCCTGGAAGGTAGAGAGAATAACTTACCACCCCTAATATCTGAGATGTTGTCCATTTTCATGAATCACTGGAAGAAAGATTTTAAAGATAAATATACTTTATTACGAACTGAAATAATTACATGGGTGACATCCGTGAATCAGCAATTACAAGTATCGTTTAATCAAAACGAATACTTCATATTTAAGCTCAAATGTCACGCATCCTATCTAACCCTTGTCCTAATGTTTCTAGTAAGAGATGTTAACTGCACTTATCTGGAATACCGAACATTGCAAACTACATTCGAGGTGTTCATGTTTTATATCAATGAACTCGCTTCGTGTATTCGTGAGAAAGATTCTGGAGAACTTTCATCGGTAGATAAGTTGTTTAAATCAAACGATTTTTCCAGAATCTCAGAGTACTGCACCAAACAGCTCTATAAAACGTTTATAGAGTTTGAGGGCAAGTGCAATCTTATGGTATCATTGGAATTTTTGAGGTTATGCAAGAATACTGTTTTTGTACATCTAGCATCAGATAGATACGAAAAGTTTTTCTTTGAAAAGAGTTTGTCTTAATTTAGAACACGGTGCAAACACCATAAACTAATGCTTTAATAATTTGGCTAAAAGAAATTTTATTTGTTTATAATAAATTTAGCACTTTTAACTAAAGAGGTGTTGATTTATATTATATCATAATTGCGTACTTTCTCAATCATTAAAATAAACATTATTTTTTTTATTTTTTTGAATGGTTATTTTATAATTATTACTATTATTTTAATTAAAATTATTCCTCGTTATAACATATTGATTGGGTTAAGAATATAAGATAAATTATTACAAGAATATCCATCATAGTATCATATAACATAATAACAATAATTTAAATTGTCATATAATCACTCTATTATGGCGAGAGATCCGTTTTAACAGGCCCGCTACAACGAAGGTAGAGTGATTATACTAATAAGGCTCTTGGATATATATTAAGGGAGTTTGATAAAGTGCATATTAAAATGATTTTATTACTATTTTATTAAAATTTGGGTGAAAATCTCTTAGTAATTACCTATATAAAATCGATAGAAATTTATTTAATTCTATGAGTATATAGAATTAAATAAAAAAATTTCATCAATTTTAGGTAAGTATTTACCGAGATATCACTGCTCAAAGTTTGGAAAGTTTGGAAAAAAACTTAGCTGTACCTTTATGATAATCGCCTAAATTGTTTATGAACTTTGAGTGAAGATAGCTCGATTACTACTTATCTAAAATCGATAAAATTTGGTTTATTTTAATTTTACGAATCATGGAATTAAAAAAATCTTCATCAATTTTAGGTAAGCAGTTTCGAGATATCTCAAAGTTCAAAAAAAAATTTGATTATCATAAAGATCAGCTAAGATTTTCTTTGAGTGATGATATCTTGATAGTACCTATTTTTTAAAATTTAAAACATATTTGTCAATATATAATGAAAGGGTTATTAAATGTTGCTTCGTTTATCCTCCACTTAGTCACAGAATCCGTCGAAGGATAGGGATGAGTTATGTCGGTGAAATTAAACTATAATGGTGAAATAATTTCACCACTATTAGTAAAACAATTATTTAATTTCACTAGCACAAAGTTGGTCCAGTATATGATCCCTTCAAAATCTTATTCTTGACAGTCAAAATAAAGGGTCGTAACTGATTCCTTGTCCAGAACCAGTAGACCTTATGGACTTCAAGAGTTTCAAGAACAGCTATTTCCTTCTTTGATAGCTAAGTAACTATCTCCGATTAGCTTACGGTATGCACAGCAGTGAATGTATACTTCGAAGAAGTTGCTTGAGAACTTAACTTTAAACCCTAAACACCACATTATTGAACTACAAAATCACGTATTTACCTTTTCTACAATGGAAATCAATTCTTTCGACGCGTTCGTGTCAGTAGTCTGACTAAAGTACCCGGCGTGACAAATAATGAAGATCAATTTTTTAAAATATTATGTGCGGCAAATTGTAAATTAGTAAATTATAAGTTATTAGCCAATAAAATTCAAAAAAGTACGACAAGTCAGATGATTATAGTAAACCGGGTTATTTATTTAACCAATCAATTTTTGTTCGCATGTTGCATTAGAACAGGGACAAAAATCACCACAAAATTCGCAGAATTCTAAAAAACTTAGCGCAGAATATCACAATTCTAAAATATTGCGGCACTTGACCACAAATTCGCGTCGACGCTGGAAATTCTGGAAAGGTAGACAATAAATTACGAGCATGTTTGTCGGGGTTACGGAATTATATGTTTAGCAAAAGAAATTAAAGAATAACTGCACAGAAATTATAAAATAGCACAGAATCGCACAGAAATTGGGTAAAAAATTTATCACATTAAATCAGATTAAATCACAGAATTTGTCTTATCCACATACAGAATACAGAATTTAGTCTTAATCACCACAGAAAATCACCGTCCCTGCATGAGAGTGAGCATATAGTAAAAATCGTAAATAACATGTCGCATCATAATCCTAGACACTCTAAAATAATTGTGTAATTCACGTGATTTTAATTTTCATTATGTGTAGGTTTCAAAGTAAAAAAGTTGTGCGTAAATAAAACCAAGTTAGTTAGACTTAGATTTAAAAAAAATGTTGAGTTTATGAGTAAAATTCGCAAGGAATGTTTTTAATTAGCTGAAGAGTCGAATCAACGAACATATCATATGTTACTAATTTAGTCACCTGGCCTTACTCCTTTATATAGGACTCTTAAACATTGGATGGTTAAAATATTTAAATTATTTTATTTCTAAATTATTGAACATGTAATATCCATGACTCATACAATAATCTATTTTATAAATTACTCCTAATTATTCTAATTACTTTATTTGTTGATTTGCGTATAATGGGGAGTCGTTTGCAAGAATATATTCTTTCCCACCGACTGTAGCATTCCCTCCTTGAACACCAAATGTCGTAGCGGTGCCAGAGTCTTCATCGGCTCTTAAAGATGGCCAAGAAATTCCATTCGCTGTTATTTAACATTTAAGTTCATTATTTTAATTGTAAAAATTTTATTTGAAACCGACTATATAGATTACTTTATACAGATAATATTTCTACTTACCTTTCTTCAATTTAATTTCGACCTTAGTCGAAAGGAACTCATACTTAGAATTTTCGGGCTCAATGTATTGATAAAGTGGAAAAACTTCTTTAAATATTTTACTATCTGCCGTCCTTAAGTTGATACTCATCTATAATGAAAATATAGTTAATATACATCAAAATAAAAAAAAGAAATAAATTATTCTTACCTCTTTTTCTTTAAAACTGATAGTAGAACGTTCTTTATCGATTTTTTTACAAAATACAGACATAATGACATATGATGGGGTTTGATACCTGTAGAACATAATAAAAAGATAACAATTACAATCGTTGAGAGAAATAAATATGGAATTAATAAAATACGGATAACATACCAATCATGTCTACACTCTATAATTTCTTCCATTTCCTATTTGATTAAAAAGTATTTAATAACAAAAAATAATATATTTGTAAAGCTAGCAAATTACGTACCTCCTTTTTACTAGATCCAACAAATAAATGGTTTCCTTTTTTACAGCCTTTAATCTTTAAGAATTCCTCGAATTCTAATACCTTGCGCGAACAACAACTCCAACCTAAAAAATATGGTATTTCAGAAGAATATCTAACCGATGAAATATAAACCAATAGCAAACCAATCACAAATCCATAGCTACCTTTGCTGCCTTCGTGAAAGATTGGCGTACCAGGATGATAAACGCACTCTGATTGAGATCCTTCATTACGACTAGTTTCATCATCCACATAAGCGGTATTACAACTAGCTCTTTTACAAACTGTACCAGGTGCAACTGGAATACTAAGGTCGTCCTCCTCTTCTGGCTTTTCTTCTTGTGGTGAAGGCTTAGCCTTCTGAGGAGGTTCTGCAGGTTTTGATTGTATTGGAGTATAAGTTGGGCCACTATTATATACCTCAACTCCATTTTTATCAACTGTAGGTTCAATTGAAAGTTTAGAAGAAACTGTTTCTGATTCCTTTGAAGTTTCATTCGATTCTGTTGGAGGTGGAACCTCATTGCTATGCCGACTAATTTAAAGTACCATATAAATTGCTAATTAATTTATTAATCGTGACAATAGTAATATGTATAAATTAAACAGTTACCCTTTAGTGCAGCCGGGAATTGCAAGAAATTCATCAAAAGATGTAACTCGTCGACTACAACATTGCCATCCTTTTAATCCTAATGTAATAAATAATTTTATAATATGGATTCAGTTGATTTGATCACTTTTTTTTATTGATTTAAATCATTAACAAACCTTCATGAAAAATCGGTGCAGATGGATGATAAAGACAGGCTGTTTCATGATTATCCTTTTCTTCATAAGTTTTTTCACAGCCTTTATGAACGCAAACCGGCATTTTGATTTTTTTTTTATTTAATTGATAATTTCCGAGTTCAGAGTAAAACGAACAGATTAATTATTAATTTTATTCGGATTATTTATATAAAAGTAGAACAATGAAATTTATCGGTATACAAATTTATCAATTATAGAAATAAATTTCTTCTAGCAAATTCTGGTAACCCCTAAGAAATATTTGATTCTTTATCTGAGTTACACAGTTTGAATACAATGCATTCGAATCACACTAATTCTCCGTAAATAAATATCTGATGTTTTATATAGTGTCCAATAAAATTTTTATCTCTGATTATCCACTCTAGCAGCTAGGTAATGTAATCAGTTATTTTTGTTATTCTTGCGCTATTAAAATCGATGAAAAATTATCCACTATGTTTCTAATATACGTAGTAATTTTAACCTCTTAAACCCGATAACCTTTTAAAGCTGATGTTAAATTTGTCTACCATGCATACCTGTTTTGACAGGGTATACTGTAGCAAAATTAGATACAGTATATTCTGTCGAAAACCGGTATGCATAGTCAAATTTTACATCAGTTTAAAAAGCAATCAGGTTTGGGTTAAAATTACTACCGTATGCCACTGACCCTTGTTTCTTGAATAAGACCCGGGGGTACAATTATATTGATTTAATACTTTTAATATGATATATCCCTCAGATATAGTACTCGGTTCTTCACATAGTACCAAATGGATACTGTTCAATTTTAAAAATGGAATTCTTGAATAAGACTCCGGGTACTGTAAGCAGTGGCACACGGTATATTAGAAACAGACATAGTAGATTAATTTTTTATCGATTTTGATAGGTTATTAGTTTTAACAGGATTGGTTTTAACAGGATACATTATATTGTAATATATAAACAAAAATTCTTATTATCAAAATATTAAACTTATTAAAATAATTATTTTGATAATAAGCTATCCAAAAATCAGAAATTTACTATCAAAGTATATTTTTTATTAATTTCAAATATGCATAAGTATAATAAATGTGATTTGAATTAAATTACTCACATTAAATTTTAACATAATGCCAAAATCTATAAAGAGTCATAAAGTGGATGGGCACCATAAAGATTTTCGAACTTTTAAGTTCATAAAATTGATTTTTGAGCGTCAAAAATAGACTCAAGTTCAAGCTTTACGTCCATGAACTCAAGCTCAATATTCAAGCTCGGATCTTTAAATTTTTTATTTGAACTTATTAAGACTGAACCGAACGAACCACTTAACATCCCTAATAAATAAATAGAATGCATTAAATGCATGAAATTTAAGAAAAAAAAATACATATATTTTAATCAAATATCCTAATATCTACGATCTCATTAATCTGCGAATTATTAAATAGGATTATAATAAAAAAAAAGATCGTAAAATTAATCAACCTCCTCTTCAGTGAATTCACTGTCATTTTCTCCAAATATATCATCATATTCATTCAATTCATCGAGTTCGTATAAATTTCCCTCTTCATCTTGCATTAATTCACCTGAAATAATGGATACCGAATAATTAATTAATTAAAGAGGAAACATTTCAAATGTGTGTATAAATTACCTTCAACTTGCTCTTTTACATTTTGAAGATCACGCATCAACTCTTCGACCTAAGTTCATAAATTTTGTTGAGATAATCAAGACGATTTGCCTGTACTAATTAGGTACATAGATTACTTACCCTGTTTGCAGAAGGATCACCTTCTTCTTCCTCCTCCTCTTCACCTCCATCGTCATTTTCTAAACTATTATCACGCAGTAGATCTTCAAATTCCTTATCATCAATGACTGTACCTTCAAGCAGTGCCTTGAATTTTTTTCTCATTATCTTACGCATTTTCAGCACAACACTTCTTTTATAATGTCCATCTCGTTCCTTACAACGACGATATTTAAAAAAAAATAAAAATATTTATATACTCGTGATGAATAATATAGACAAATTGATAGTATACTAACAGTACAAATGTCCTGTACGGAATCATGGGAATCGATAAGACTTCTCATTAAGGGGTCAGTTATATCACAAAGTTGAAATATTGCAATATCTCGCTCTGCGGTTTTACCATCGAAAATATGCGTTGTTCTGAAACCGAAAATTAAATATGTAAATATTTCACTGGAGTATATCTATTGAATTACGTATGGGTTGTTGCCTAGCAAAACCATGCTTAGAACATATAGAATATATATACCCTAAGCATGGTTTTACTAGGCAACAACCCATATGAGGTCGTACTTTATATAACTTTCTGGTGACAGAGATAATTCATCCATTTCATTAGTTAAATCAGCCTGCACACGAAGTAAACGTTTTGCTCTCTCAAGTCGAACAGGTCGTCTGTTATTTCGGATGTCCGTAACTTGATAGCTATGAGAAATTCATATAAGATTGCTCAATGCTATTCAATATAAAAACCCATACAACGCATTACAATTTACATACAACCTAGCCTCTTTGTTTTTTCGTGGATCATACCCATATCGCAACCAACAATCTCTCCAAGGACCATTTAACATCAAATATGCGACCATTGGCAACAACCTAATAACGGACAGAAATGATTTTCATTGTATTATTAAGAGTTTCCCGCAGAATGAATGATAAAGTTAGAATATAGTTGCTTGCATTTTGATAGTTCTCCGATCACAAGCTGGCAAATTATTCATCAATGCCAGTCTTGTCCATATCGGTCTTTCTGCAAATAGCTTTAACCCCCCAAAAATACGATAATCGGTCAAACATCAGAATATTCAATGGAAACAAATCTTTTAATGATTCAATTACCTTTTTAATTCGCGCGACACTTTCCGGAGAGGGTTGATGCGCAGATTTTACAGCATCTGGTGGTGGCTCCTCTGGGATAGGTGAAATTGTTAAGGCATATTATCAATCAGTCACGCGATTATAAAGAATTCAATTTAAATAAGGATATTTTCTGAATCATAATATATTGAAATGGCGACAAATTTCTTCCTACGACTTCTATTAATCAGTTTGAGAGCAGGTGCCTAAAAAAATATATATGTATTAAATAGAGGCCTTAATTTGCATTAACATTAAAATTGTGGATTCATTATTCACCTGCCCTTCTTTCTGAACCAAGACTTTGACCACCGCCATATTTTGCCGATAACTGTAGAATAAACATGTTAACAAATGGATATGACATATAATAACGCGCGCAAAAATTACCCATATCCCGTAGGACACTCGATACGTGAAAATGATGGTGGTGGTAGATTATCTTCATCTCTTTCGTCTTTTAATAAAGATTCGAAATCCATAATTGTATTGACTATTCGTTTTATATTCCATTAGACAAGTTCATAATTTTATAAAATATAAAATGTTATAAAATTATAAAACATTGTTTGCTATATCTTACTATCAAAATTTTCTAATGCTTTCCTATATCTTGGAATCGAATCATTTGGATTTGGAACATGTTGGTAATCCGCCATTCCTATGTCGAAAAAGGTTAATTTACCAATTCAATATATATATTTATTTATTCATTTATTTATTTCCACATACCTCGAAAGCGACAGGTTTTACTAATAATTCCCATAATTTCAAAATTAAAGCCCTTGATTGACTCTTCATCAGAATCGCGTCGCGTATGATGGTATGTTACTTTTTTACGTCGACGCGTTACTTTAAGCAAAAGATTCGCAGTTGGAATTATGTCGCCATTAATAGGATGACAAAAAGGATTATTCGGTCTGAAACGAAGCTCCAACAAATCTTCATTTACTGCCTAAGGAAAAAAGAAAAAAAAACTATTATCAGCTGAAATTGTAAAAGAATTTTACAGCTTAGCTCTATAAGCGAAAGTCTAATAAAATTCTCTTAAAATGCAGAGGAGCTTGGGTCCCAAGTATATAGAGCAACATATTCTCTAAGCGAGATTCTTTTTAATTGCATGATTCTTTTACTAACAAATTTTTCCAATCCCAATAGAGAGAGTCGACTGTGTAAATTAATATTCTACCTTCTTAAGGCCTCTTTGCCCCCCAAGAGTTTGCAACGCTTTTTCAGTATTTATAACATTGCCAGGGTATTCCACAGCAAAAAATTGTTGTGTTGGCAAAACCTTTTCGGGCGCGATTTTATAGTTCTGTGGGGCGGTTGTGTTAATATCCTGTTCCATTGTAATAGTAACTCAACTTTTGGAATGTTGACCGAAATATTGAGGGGACACAGGAACACGTGATTTATCTTTGTTATCGGCACAGCAATGATCGACATAGCATAGCAGTTATAATAAGACGCGTCTGTATTCAATTTAAACTTTATTACCTTGAAATGCTACTCTTCCGGTCGTACTCTTGTAGATTTTTTTTTTTAACTTGTTTTCACGAACATATGGGCTACCTTCAATAGAAATCAGGCAGATTGACATTTTAAAAAAAATCTATACAGTACCTCAACTTTCACAGCTCATATCGAAGCTAGTTTGATGATTTAATATTCAAAAGAATGGTTAAGTTCTAAGCTCTCATTTAAATACTGAATCATCAAAATAGCATCAAAATTCATCGATATATAAGCTATGAAAGTTGAGGTATAGATTTTTTTAAAATGTCAATATGCCTGATTTCTACTGACGGCAGCCCATATTTAAGCCTTTTTAAATGAGAAAATTAATTTTAATCCAATACATCCAATGCATTTAAGTTCCTGCTCCATAAAGACCTTTGGAGTCATTAAGTTGAGCGTGGGATCCAATTTAAAGCATTCAGTTGACTCATTACACAGAAACACGTGATAATGAATTTTTATGGGACTTGTGCAAAAAGATAAGACTTTGCAACTATTGGCAAATCGCGGTAAGTATACTATATGTTATCCAAATTGTTTATAATGGTCTAAGCCATGTAAAGTTTTAACCATTTAATTTTTATAGTTAAAACTATTTGATGCTACTTATTAAATGGTTTGTGTGCTGTTCTAAAAATTTGAACGAAAGCTATACAACAAATCTCAGAATGTCACTAATCCACTAACAGTATTACTGATCTCTCTTTAAATAAATGAATAGCTAAAGTTATGTCACAAGACTTGTGAACTATTTCGGTCACTAGAAATTTATCTATGGAGATCCTTAAAAACGTCGGTATTCTTAATCAACTCTCTCAATGAATATGAATAGAGTTATTATCTTGATCTGGATTTAATTATAAATTCAGAAGAAATAAAGTAAGTTTGTTTATTATTAGTTCGTAGTTGTAAATCCTTTGGGCTACCTTTCTATTTGTGAAAGTTCATACTTAACGGGTTAAACACCGACGGATGTCCTCCTTGAATAGGGGGAATTCATTATCACCCACGGTAACGCTTTCTTTTTTAGATAAATCCTGAAGGTGGGCCCAAGGGTTGGCTACTCTTGGTGGACATCGAATGACGTGTTTTTCAAGGAAACTTGTTCTGGTGCATAATCGGTAGTCTGATGTAGCTCCTGGAGTAAGGTCTGCTGGTTTTGTATAAGGAACTAGCTAGAGGCTTTCCTTGCTTTATAGGGAGCATTGTATACTATGAACGAAATAACTAAATTGTACTTGCTTGATGATCATTAACTAATTTTTTTATTATTAAGAACTGGAGGCTGTACACATCTGATTTTTAAAGTAGGTTACTCTCATAATGGTAATATTTGCAATCTAAGGCATTTTATGATATGGGGTGGTCAATAGAAACCAAGCAAATTTATTAGATAAATTTGCTTGGTTTCTATTGACCACCCCCATATTATACAACCTTACATCTCAAATCCGGAATTTCCTACAGGGTCATAACGAAAATAATTCGAGCGGCATTTATGAAATTATATCTTATATCGCGCAAGAAATTTTACCTGAATGCTATAGATAGAGTAGAGACTCAAGTGACGCATAGTGATATGAATCGAAAATCGATTAATTGTTTAGTTGGCTGAGTTGACAACTAATCGATTAATAATTTTGACCCAACTATTAATCGATTAACCAACTAATCGATTAACTATTAATCGATTAACTGACTAGTTGCTTTTGCATTAATTAGCTTTTTAATAAAATTTTTATCAGATTTATATTCATAAATTAGGCCAACTAAACAACTAATCGATTAATTGATTAGTTAGCAATAATCGATTTGTTATCGATTTTTAAACTAACTAATCGATTTTATTTTTTGCTCTGATTCGTAATATTACCCATAATGACAACAACAGAGACATATTAGGTGCTGATAGAGCTATTAGAAAGCTTTCAGACTGATATGTTTACTGATAGCTCAGACAGACATGAATCTAATGCTGTATTTCACAGGTCGAACTTCAAAATTTCGACAAGATTTCTGTAAGATATTAGTAACGTTTATAAAGCTGATATTTGGCGCGCATTGCTGTCTATCGGATAGATATAACATCCGATAGGCATATTAGAGATCTATTAACAAAATATCAAATATCCGATATTTTACGATAGAAGTATCAGATGCTAATAGGCCTATCAGATGCAATATCTATCCGCAATCGCGCCAAATATCTGGTCGTTATCAGCTTTATATTCCGCTGATATCTCACTAAAATCTTCTCAAAATTTTAAAGTTCGACCTGTGTTTAGTAAAGAATTTAAAAATTACTATGCCAATTATGTACTATACATATATTCAATTAGTTTCAAATAACCACTGTTTATACTGTACTTATACACATTATTAACTAATATATGACGTTTACTACAATCAGTTTTATTATAATTTTGCATTTACATTTTTAATTTTTGGTCTTTTTTCATACTCTTCTTTAACTTTACTTGCTCTTTTCAATTCTAATTTACCAACTTGTTGTATGTGTACTTCATCAGGTCCATCGGCAAATTTTAAAGTACGCCCATTAGCATAAAGGGAAGCAAGTGGAAAATCATCACACAAACCACCAGCTCCATGAGACTGGATTGACCGGTCAATAACTGTAAGTAACATGTTTGGTACTATAACCTAGATGCATATATAATCATGATTAATTAAAATTTATTTATATATATACTATTATAGTTGCTGTATTATAATAATTTAATAATAAATCATATTATGATTTACCTTTGCCATACCAATCTCTTTCAAGGCGCCTTTGGCACCTACTTTATCAATCATATCTGCAGCATTTAGAACGAGTAACCTAGCCTGATCAATTAACATTCGTGAATGTGCAATATCAGCAATTATAGTTTCACGTTCAGCTAGTAATTTTCCAAAAGTTCGACGAGAAGGATCGGTAACACGCATAAGCATTAAATCTAATCCACGTTCTGCAGCACCAATTGATCTCATACTTTAAGAACAAAAAACATAAAATAAAATAAAATGGTATTATTGTAGTATTATTGTTTAACATAACAGATAAATGATAAAATTTCAACTATAAGATATTATTTCAGATATAAAAACATACCAATGATGAATCCTACCAGGTCCCAAACGCCCTTGAATAATTTCGAATCCTCTTCCTTCACCCAAAATAATATTTTCAACAGGTACCTTAACATCTTTAAAAATAATTTCGCAATGCCCTTCTGGTGCATCATCATAACCAAAAACAGTAAGTGGTCTAACAATAGTAATTCCAGGAGTATTCCTAGGAACAATAATTACACTTTGTTGTTTATGAATATTTGCATTAAAAGAAGTTTTTCCCATCACTAGAAATAAGGCACATCTTGGATCACCAGCACCAGAAATCCACCATTTATGACCATTAATTACATAATGATTACCAACACGTTTAATTGAAGTTTTAATATTTGTAGCATCAGATGATGCAATAGCTTTTTCAGTCATAGCGAAAGCAGAACGAATTTCACCCTTTAATAAAGGCTTTAACCATTTTTCTTTTTGATCATAGGTACCATATTTAGCAAAGACTTCCATATTTCCAGTATCAGGAGCAGAACAATTTATAGCCTAAAAAACATTTCATAATAAAGAAAATAACCTTAAGATGATTACCTAATTAGAATTATTTAACTAATAAGTAATTAAACGATAATAATAAATAAATACTTCAGGAGCGATGCGAAGCGATCTACCCGTAATCTCGGCAATAAGTGCATATTCGAGGTTAGTTAATCCAGCACCTTCAGAATAATGTTTTGAAAGAAACAAGTTCCAAAGTCCTAATGATCTAGCTTTTTTCTTAAGTTCTTCGATTATAGGTGGGACATACTAATTGATGTTTAATAAAAATTTAATATATATATATATAATTGAATCATTTTTAAATTTTATTTATTAATTTTTTACTTTAAATCTTTCTTCTCCTTTACCAATTTGCTTGAAATAAATTTCTTCAGCTGGAATACAGTCATTCTAATATAAAATATATAATGATAGTATATTCGAATTATGAGTTTTAAACAAATTGATCAATTGTAGAAATTTTTTTGATTTTTTTACTAACCGACCTCAACAAAATCGTCCACTAATTTAATTAATTTTTTTGCATAAGGAGAAATTCTATCTTCAATCAATGAAGGTATCGTATAAACCATTTTATCTCGATATATTTTTAAATTATCAAAAAGTTTTTACATGTATATGAAATACAGTATCGTGAGAATGTCTTTGATCATCCGAAAACGAATATGTACTCCTTCAAGTGATACAAAATTAGGAGTACGTAACATAGGCAATATTTTTAACCGTTCATTACATTTTCATAATGATTTTTTGACATTATTAACCTAAGAGATGTCTATTGTATTAATAATATGATGCTTCTTTTACATATACCGTATGTAAATTTTTTCATTTCTTCAAGGCTTGAATTATCTAGAAATGTTTAGACATTATTATTATTATTATTAAATTTAACCAGATACGCATTTGATATAGCTAAAATAAACTGAGTTATACATTGCATTATAACTAGTAATGAGACTTTTATCACTTTTACAACTACAGTATTACAGCTATTCCTATAAATTCAGAGACGACTGATAAAAATCTTTAATTGTTCGGTCGTTTTCAACTTCGGTTTTATTGGATCTATAAAATGCTTATTTTATTATTAATTTTATGATATTTAAAGTATATTTACTGTATATAATTTAGAAAGCTTCTACACTGAAAATATATGTGATAACAAAATCAACAATAATTAGTGCGATTGTTTAGGTTAGCCATTTTTCTGCCTTGTATGTATTACGCAAAATTTAAAGTGCAATCTTTAAATCATGTAAATAGGTTTTTATTTATTTTATTATTTATAATCTCAGAATTTATAGTATAAAGGAATAAAAGAATATACATTATAAAAATCATAATTATAACTGAATATAAAAATTTAATGAGACTTAGATATCATAACTTCAATCGATCAATTTTCTTTTTTTTTTTTTTGGGTGATTTCAACTTCTTGCTAACGCATGCCAAAGGGCCAGTTACAAAATTTAACCATTTTTATTAAGCTAATAAAACATTAATAGCTGAATACTATCAGTACGAAAAATATATCAATGTTATAATGTTAATCAGTAGACCTTAACAAGTGATAACAATCGTTCCAAAACATAACACTGACTCTTTCTTTTTCTTGCAGCACATTCAAAGTATTGTTTATCTGGAAGTAGGGTTAAAGAAGCGTCTGCCTTAGAGTGGATATTTTAAAATATTGTCTTGTATATGAAAGCGTTAAAAAAAGGGTCGTGTCTTACTTACAATCTCATTGAATTTGGGCGTGCGAGGGTACTCGAATTCGAGGATTGGCGCGAATACCAAGAGCCCGAACCAGTAGCGAAACGCGAACCTCGTTTTATAAAATAAAAGAGAAAAACAACACAACACCATTTTTCTTAATTCTAAAAAATCATTTTTTTCCAGAGTTACTTTTATAAATTGCTTTTTTGGATGGTACACCAAAAAGTATCTTTGCATAGTTCCTTTCTTTCATCTGCATCTTTTTATATCCTCAATCTCTCATTCTCTTTTATTTTTAGAACCTCTTCTTTCAAAATGAGTCGTAAAAAAAAATTACTATTTCAGAGAGTTATTGTAAAGTTGTGTCGCTGTCTTATATAAAATTTTTTTCGATAAAGGTCTTATATTAAACTTCAAAACAAACTTTGATATCACAAATCAACCTCATCTTCAAATTAATCATAATTCCAAATATAACTAATATTAAAATTAATATACTATCACAACAATTTAAACAAGCCTTTATTTATCTTTTCTGTTCTCAATGAAAAACGCTTGAATTGGGCACGTGTTTTTGTGTTCGTCCCGGTTCGGTTAAAGACTGTCTTAACAGAAGACAGGACTGGACCGTGGTCCAGGATCCTTAAACCGGTCTATAAACCAGTTTATTGAAAATAAGCTATGTGGTATGACCTCTGCATATAAAAAAAACCTTACAGCTACCACTGATACAATTGAAAAAAATTGCCAATGACCAAATCGACAAGTTACCAAGTTAAAAAATCAATAAATTACTGAATTAGACCGACATTGAAAACTTTTAAATATGGTCATCAGCAATTTTTTTTTTAGCCAATAAGATCATTCTATAAGAACTGAAAGACCAGTCCGGACCACGGTCCTTGCAGGACCGTAACATCCCTAGGGACGGAATGCCGCAGAATCGTATGTATGCTAATGTTGATGTTGATTAAAAAAACGTGATCAAATCAATAAGCAAAATTCAAATACGTATATTTACACTGTAATATGGTCATACTCCTCGTTAACTTGCACGATCCTAACTCTAAACCCAAAATTATAAACTTGAAATCCTACACCCAAATCCTAAACCCTAACCCTAAACCCGAAAAAACTCTAAAACTTATTGTAATAGTTTAGCATTTGGAACTTATACATATAAATAGTGAATGGCAAGCTTAGTAGTTAAAATATTTAGTATCTTTTTTTATAAAGATAAATCGCAGAATAAATTCACATATTAAAATGTAGTGATTTTTTTTAAATTAATTATGTCCATGATTTCTTTTTAGTTATGGCGGTTTGTAAAAGGTGACCTCTGCAGAGAAATCAGCCGATAGAATTTTTCGAAAGTTTTACAACCGTTTTCAACAACGATTTCCATGTACCTATGTGGAAGAATTTGGAGTAAAAATCGCGGGTCTTGAAAACTCTGGAAATCCGGGAAATATAGTTCCTCATATATCAACAGGTGTGACATGTTCTCTGATTAAAATATTAGCCGATTACGTTTAATAGATATAACACCAATAAAATCTTCACCAAATTTTCACTGGCACGTGATCATGTGTAACGCACCAAAAATTCTTTAAATTAAGGTTAGGGTTAGAAGAGTTTTAATAGTAAAATCTCTCAAGGAAAACTTTTTGTTAATGCAGTTAATGCTTTTACCATACAATTTTTCGCGTTTGTTTTGAATTTTCTGATCGTGTTACGTGATTGGGTTTAAACCACGTGTACCAATAAAAAGATGCTTTATAGAAGTTTGTTATAGTGTCAACAAAGCAATATCCCGGTCGAACAGGCAAGTATTATGTGAAAAGAGCTTCTTTGTATTAGGCACTAATCGGTCATATTTTGCTTTCAATAGCCCTCGAATCTTACTTAACCAGAACTGCACCCAGTTCCGTGTCAACTTAGGGTTTTTGGAATCAAACCGCTCTTTAGTTGTCAAAACACCTCCATTGACAGAAAATTGGAAAGGACTCAATGGAGCGTTGTACAACCGATATTTACAAACATCAAAAAGATTGAATTTACCAAAGGCTCAAGCGCAGAAGAGAACCACAGGGCACATCTTGACAGGTTTTACTTGAATCCAGAGTATAGGTATATTTTCCTAGCCCTCACTATTTGCGATCGGTCAATTTGATTCTGATTTTAGTGTTATAGCTCCTTATTATAATATCGCATATACATTATTTTCAACAGGATACTCGTTCGTATCGGGTAGAAGTGATAGATGAACGCAAGAAGGCAGGTGAAAAACCTTTATTTGTGCACATGTTAATTTATAACTATACATAAGCGAATTATCAAATTGTTTTTATAGAATCGTGTAAAAGGAATTATTCGATCAAAAACAATTGATATATACCAAGCTGTGGGGGAGAATGCTAGTGACGAAATTGTGGATGAATGCCAACAATCATAAGACTCAACAAGGACACAAGAGCCACAAAGTGTATTATCGTTATAAAAACTACGTGAACATTTTCCTAAATTAGAAGATTATACACCTGGCGACTTACCACACCACTGATTATAGTACAACCTCCCTGTTATAATATCTTAAGACCCAGGGTACTATAGTCAATGGCGCACTTATCTATTTTTGAGATTATCGTGTTTATAAATTGGACAAAATTTAAATCATTGAAAACTTAAACCGAAACGAATCGGAAAAGTGATACGCGACATGCGGATACACTAGGGGGTTAAATTTTATTTTTTATCTTTTTATATTTCAGATACTCACTTATACACTTATTACATGGAACTTCTTATCTTTGAAATAAGTGAATCGCAGTTCCGTTGGAACTCTTCACTACTATATACAATATAATATTCTTCATATGATGAAATCAAAATTTTGACAATACATTATATTTAAATTTTTTTATTTTTTTTTAAAAAAAAAGAACTTATACATTCATTTTTCAATCATTATTATTTCTACTGCCGGTATTCATGTCCCAGCGATTTTGTAAAACTTAAATCAAAACGAAACGGAAAACGGATTAAAAAGTACCGTAAAATTCCGAATATAAGCAACCCTTTAGATTTTAACACTAAAATATAAAAAAAGTAAAATAAGCAACCCTATAAGTAAATAAAATTAAGAGTAATTTTTATTAATATTGGCTAATAGAATTAAGTATTTCAAAAGTTACTGAAATTAAGCAATATCGAACTGACAGTCTTGGATCAATTACGAACTTTGAAATTGGATGAAATTAAATTCGTTTTACACTGGGAGGTTAAATTTTATTTTTATCTTTCCTTTTACATTTTCATATATTCGCTTATACATTTATTACGCGGACTTGCGAACAGCTTATCTTTGAATAAGTGAATCGTAGATCCGTTGGAGCTCTTCACAATGCGATAAGCTGGTTACCAATAAAAGGTATTTTTGCTTTGCTTCGTTTCGTTTATACCAGTTTTTTGGTTGGTTCAGATTTTTTATGTCGTCTACCATCTTTTGAAATTCGATTCGATGCTTTTTGACTATTTCTTTTGCTGTGGAAGATTATAAGACTTTTCAAGGTCAAACGCCTACATCAGAGTAGAACTATTAGGCAATTCTGTTCATTATACTACATAATTAATTCGATAAAATAATAAATAAGCTATACCTATAAAAATTTTTTTTACACTGCTCAAATAATATTCTAATCAGTTTCATTTTTTTTTGATTTATTGTCTTCTGCAATATTATCGTTATCAAGAAATTGAATTAATTGTCATGGAAAGTTATGCATTATCAACTTCTTATAATATGAATTTCGTTGTACTTAAATTGAAAAATATCAATATCGATATATAAGTTATAGACATAAGAGTAGAGTTCCGATTCGGATTAAAAAAACTCGGTATGATCCGGAATTGAACCGAAACCGACTATATCCGAAATTTCGGATCTGTACTGGTCAAATTGGTCAAATAGTATATTTAAATATAATTTATTATATAATATATATATTATATTTATATAATCGATTTGACCAGTTCGACCATTTGACCAATTTAACCAGACCAATTTTGACCAGTAAATTTTTGGTCGACCACTAATTAGCCCAACACTGTCTTGTATATTTCAGTATTTTCAAATTTGGTATATGCAAATTGCTCTTTTTTAGCAAATGATCTGCAAGTAGAAAATTCTAAATACTTCGATAAGGCTAAATTTGTACTAATAAGAATTTGTATTTATGAATAATACAACTATATTTTTAAGCCCTGTAGATCCTTGTAGATATTTAAACTGCATGTTTTACAAAGATATTCTATAATAATTATAAACAACTTTTTATATAATGAACTAATAGATTCATAACCAAAAAAATTACTATTGTTTACATGGTTATTATACAAAAAATCAATTCTAAAATAGATTTTTATTATGTAAATAATCAATTTTTAAATATAAAAAATTTTAAACTATATTATATAACAAGAGTTTTTTTAAAAAATTTTAAATTTAAATTATATACAAGAGTATAGCAGCTTAGTAAAGTACCACTTCACCAAATAGCAAATCTAAAGTTCAAATTCTACAGACAACAATTTTGAAAATATAGCCTGTGTTTAGTAACAATTATTTAATAATTAGTTAGATCTAGAATCTGTAATTTTAATAATACCATTATAAACAAGAGCTTTGGTATATAAATGCTAAAAACTATAATAATTAAAACTTGTTTGAAAGACCCAAGTAAAAATTAATATAAACTTTTACTAGTGCTATAGAAAAGCCAAATTTGAAAACAATGTCAAAACTGAAGAATTAAGTAATAATAGTTTCTTAAATAGAGAGATCTACTAACTAAATTGCCAATATTATTATACTAAAAAAAAGAATATATGCTTTGGAAGTATATACTAAGAGCAGATAGGCCAAAGATATCTAAAGCTAGGCCAGGATTAACTTTTTACAAGTAAGAAGCCAATAAAGAATCTACAAAAAAGTGAAAATCTAAATATGAATACTGGGATAGATGCAAGCCTTATAAAAGCAGAAGATATGTATATTTCAAATAACTGAGCTTACTAGTATATTGATAATGCCATAGTATAATATCTTTAAAGATCTAATCTAAAAACATATAGGGTCTTTCTCTTGAAAATGACTTTATGGTGCATGATACTGTTATAGAACGAATTAATTATTAGTTTATTATTTTATTATTTATTATTTATTAATTATTATCTTAGAATATTATTA
>CAJVPY010000584.1:0-25432 GCA_910591965.1 Dentiscutata erythropus | reverse complement strand
TTATATAAAAATTTAACTACGCAAATTTTTTCAGATATTCCTTCATTTTAACAAAGAAGTTTGTAAGAATGAATATACTAATGTCTAAAAAAAGCCTTATGTTTTAACATGATAAATTCTCAGGCCATATGGATCAATGTTAAGCAAATTATTTAATAACCTCAGAGCACTAAAAAAAAAAAATCGATATTTAGGACTTTCGTAGTCCTCTGTAATAAGATGCAGTACATTGGTGATGACTATATTTACGAAGTAATACACCTGCAGTTATTATTCAAAGAATTATTACTTTCGTGATATTTCATTCTACAAACAGTCAATTATTTTTATTTTATTTTAGTTATTTATTTATTATCCTCTGTTATTTCAATAAATTTCGATAAGTTTATTTACTCTATGATAAAATTTATTTACGGTCAATCTCCAAAATTCCGAGCGAATGCATCAGTATTAGGCAATTCTAGCTAACTAAATCTATAGTAATTATTATCTGAGCATTTTATTTAATGGTTTGTTACATTAAAATAGAAACACGCATACGGCTAGATATGAAAATTTTCAAAATTACGTTTTTGATAAATAATATAAGCCAACTAATAAGCTAATCAAAAATGTAACTATTAATGTAACTTGTATCACTTTGTTTAAACATTAAGTTTTCACTGTTACGCTCTGCAGCCGAGTGTATGAAGTTGTCTAGGTTCTTGTTTCTTAAAGAAGGAAAAAATTTTCATATTTTAAATAAAATAGATGCTTAATTTGTCCGATCATCAATATGACATTGCACGAGTGCAGAAATTTCATTAAAATAGACATATAAAAAAAACATATTTCTTCGATAATTGTGCCATTTTTTTAATAATCATCTTTACATACTTGTATTTCTTGTTTCTTGTTCTGTGGGTTTAAATTTGTTCAATTTACTTTATATAATTATATAGAAGCTAGTTAAGCCATAATGTGTTTTACAGTATTACAAAATCGTATTTTTGCATTACTGTATAAAGATAGTTGAATGAACATCTATAATAGATATTTGCATTTAAAGTTTTCGCTCGTAATTTTTGTGGATTTTCTAACGCATCTTCTCAATATTAGATTTGTTATTATTTATACTATGGCATTATATATTACATATTCATACTCATTCAGATCTTCTGTTTGGACTAAAAAGAATTTATATTGATATAATTATAACTGTGCTGATTGGTTTAGGGGTGGCTCATTAGTTCAACATAATAAAATAGTCACTTTTTGTCGGTGAATAATTTATTTTAGGGTCGGTAATATTTGTCAATTATGTTTAATTTTTAAGTGAGGTGCTTTCTTAATCGCACGTTAAGATCTTATAAATGAAACTAGCTGATATGTATTCTTTTTGCGCCTGAACTCTTTAGTTGGTTATGAGTAAAAACATATTATGCTTCAATTAAATGGGTTTGACACCATGACTTCAATTTATTATATCATTATATGTTTTTTATAGAATGGTCATTTATAAACGTATCAAATTCGATAGCTATATTATATTTTACAAGAACTAAGAGGTAATGAATATTCATTTTAATCAATTATATACATCAATTATTAAAGTAACTATTTATTTCATAATATCTTAAGAATATATAAATATGTAGAAGCTTGTTGAATTATGTCTATACTAGAGTTGGGTTACGAAACGAAACCCACCCAAAACCTATTTCGGAAACGGTATAATCCGAACCCCGAAGTTATATTCCGAAACATCCCGAAATTATGCAACCAATCATAAGATTTTGTATAACCAAAACTTGGAACAAATATTAAGCTTTAATAGTTTTGGGACAGGGTTTCGGGTTTTGGATGAGGTTTCGGAGTTTCAGATGGGGTTTTGTAACTATAATTGAAACCGAAACTTATGGATTTGGCAAAAAAGGTTTCGTCACCCAACTCCAGCCTAGACCGAACCTAAATTACGGATACCGTGTTGTTTATCTAAATTAATAATACATATTATTAAAAATACCATCGTAAATTTATGTTTGCCAACAGGAAATTAAAATATTCTAACGTTGGACACACGAACGTTACCGATAAAGGAGTAATTAAATTACATTTTTTTCTTGTAATTGATTATCATTTATCAATTTACAATTTATCTTTCTTGAATTTGGATTTCACTCAAGATCTTTTGTCATGTCGTAGAATTTTAGTCAGTAAGAAACATTAAGCTTCTGAATCATTTAAACAATATTTCATTCTTTAGATATTTCTTCATTTCAACCAATTCGTCTTAATGGTATTACAAAAAAGTTTTTGAGGTGAATATTATGATGATTAAAAGAAGTCATATATTTGAAATTATAAAATTTTTAAGTCATATGTATCAATGCCAAGCATATTATTTAATAAGTTCAGATAATTAAAAATAAAATTTCAAAGGACTTTTAGTAGATTTCTGTAAATAAAATGCGGTACATTTTTGATAAATAACTTTTACTAAGCACTACTATCCATTGATTGTAGCAGAATTTGATTTAACCTTTTGCTATATCCTCAGTCTTTCTAATAAATTTCAATAAGTTTATTATTCGGTTATATAAATTTTTTATGGGGCAATTCCAAAATCATGGGTGAAACATCATCTACTTTATGGTTTTGTCACACTAAAATACAAATATGCATGCGGCAAAATATAAAAAATTTTCAAAAATACGTTTTTGATAGACAATATATGTCACCTAATATGCAAATTAAAAATGTAATTATTGATGTAATTTTTGTATAACCTTAATTAAACTTTAAATGTCCTCCGTTATGTTCCGGATAAATTAAAATTTGTATCTTATTTGGTGCACGATTTTTTTCTCCCTTAAAAAAAATGGACTCTAAACAGCTTTATGACCTTGGTTACAATTATCGACATGGTATTGGTGCTAAGAAAGACGAAAAGAAGGCTTTTGAATATTTTATGAAAGCAGCTGAGTTAAGAAATCCGGATGCGGTTTATGCCATTGGTTCCAATTATTATTATGGTATTGGTGTTAAGAAAGACGAAAAGAAGGCTTTTGAATATTATATGAAAGCAGCTGAGTTAAGAAATTCGAAAGCGATGCATGCTGTTGGTTTATGTTATTACCTTGAAATTGGGGTAGAAAGAAATTACACGAAATCATTTGAATATTATAAGAGATCGGCTGACTTAGATAATGCTAATGCAATGAATGGTGTTGGCCAATGTTATGCAGGAGGGTATGGAGTTGATAAAGATTTCAATAAAGCATTTGAATATTATGAAAAAGCTGCTAATATGGGGTTTAATGTAGCAATGAGTAATGTTGCTCGATGTTATCGTAACGGTAACGGTACAAAAAGAGATATTCAGAAGGCAAATTATTGGTTCACAAAATATAGAAGTCTTTTGAAACTAATAAATCACCAGATCATATCAATCCTGAACTTAAGAGAATATTTGACGATGAGAGATATAAATTATCCTGGATTGATTATGATGAGTTCAAGGATATTAGAGAAAAAGGAGGATTCGCAACTGTATATAGTTCAACTTGGTATGATAGAATTAATAATATGTTGTGGAATGTTGCACTTAAAGTGATTCATGATTCAAAAAATAATGAGCAAGAATTTATCCAGGAATTAAAGAATTACTGTAAAATTGGTTATGAGAATCCTTCGTTCTTGAACTGTTATGGAGTATCAAGAAATAATCGTGGTGATTATATTATTGTTATGGGAATTGCACCATATGGTTCGTTGCGACAAAATCTTGTGGAAGTATCACAAATGGAATGGAAAGATAAGTTGAATATTTTATACTGTATAGCTTTGGATCTCGTGTCAATTCATTCTCAGGGACTTGTTCACAGAGATTTACACAGCGGAAACATTTTGCAAGTATATTCGGATTGCGCATATATTACAGATCTTGGACTTTCTAAAAAAGAAAAGGAAGGAAATATTTGTGGAATTCTGTCATATATAGCACCTGAGGTTTTAGTGGGTCAACCGTATACTCAAGCATCAGATATTTACAGTCTTGGAATTATCGCGACAGAGATTTCGACCGGAAAAAGAGCATTTGATGGAATTCCGTTTGATGATCATCTTGCATTAAGAATTATCGGTGGATCAAGACCTGAATTCTTAGGACCAGATTGTTATAATGAATTGGTTATAGAATGCATGGATAAAGATCATGATAAACGACCTACTGCAACAGAAATTATTAGAACAATCACTCGGTGGTTAGATGAAATAGATAAAGATGATGATAATGAAATCAAAAAACAATTTTTGGAAGCTAATAAGATTAAACCGGAACCTATTAAGCAAATACATTCTCATGTAGTGATTGGCGCCGTAATCATGTGATGCTAATTGTCACATGATACAATATAAAAAATCAACAATTAGATTGTTGATTATTATATATTTTACCACGTGACAATTAGCATCACATGATTACGGCGCCAATCACTATTCTCATGACATGTATTCTAGTAAGCTATATGAAACGAAAAAATATTCCGAATATATTAGTAAACCGTTTAGTGAAATATAGATTTCGTGCAAATTTTCAAATTTAGAATTAAATTAAATTATTAAATTAGGTGATTAGGTAAAACCCATTCATTTTACTAACGGTTAAAATAGTATGGTTAACTATGGGAGATCTATGGATTTTTTTGTTTGTTAATAATTTAGTTAAGACAGTTAGTTATAGAATAAATACGATAGTATTCTATTTAAATTTTTTTTAAAAAAAAGATGCTTTACAAGCAGGCAAATATAACATATTCGTGTAATCGAGTGGTTAAGAATTAATGTTCATGCTTCTAATTTCGAGCGACATATTTGGTTTGAAATAATTGATTTATGAATTCTATTTTTTTTAATATTATAATATATCATCAGAAAAATATACTTATCTTGTTTTCTGATTTTGAAATTTCACAACAGAAATGGGATATTTTAAACTCCGACTAAATTTTCAAATAATTTAATTTTGAATCACCCTAATATTTGCATTAAAAAAAAATGGTTAACCTTTTTTTAAATCATTGACGTTTGATGTTAAAATTTAGTGAAACTAAAAATATTGCCTCTTATTGGTTAACTTTAATTTTTAGCAGAGAAAATTATTTTAAAAAAAAGATAAATTCGAATTATTAGATATTTATAAAAGGAGAAAAAAAAATTATTTGATCTTAATTTATATTAAAGCTATTACATTTTTAATTTATATTAATTTTATATTCCTTGGTACAGAAATAGGGCTCTGCAAGTGGGCACGCCGGGCACATTGGCACCAGGCCAGGCACTAGTGCCTCATGCTGTGCCCATGCCTAATGCACAAAAGTGCCAAGGCATTAATGTGGGCATGGGCACAAATGCCAGACATTTTATGGGCATGGGCACAAAAGTGGCAGGTACTATTATGGCACAGCACAATATGCTAGGCAAAAAGGTGCCAAAAAGGTGCCAGGCACAAGTGCCGGGCAAAGTGTCAGGCACAATTAATTGATAAATATTAAATTTTTGTGCCCATGCCAAGTTTTTGTGCCCGTGCCTATGCCTATGCCAAATTTTTGTGCCCATGTCCATGCCCATGCCTGATTCTTCGTGCCTATGCCCATGCCCATGCCCGAAATTTTGTTGGGTACGGGCACGAGCCCGGCTTGCAGACCCCTATACAGAAAGTCCAAGGTTTACAATAATCCCACTATGTAAAATCACATTGAATACATTTTTTGCAAATATTTGAAGAAACAGAATCCTGTTTTAAGCTTTAATAGTTTTTTATACTTTGAAATTTTTTACATTTTAATAAATGGCCTTATATCACTTAACGAAATCAACAGTCTTCTTTGTAATAATTACATGTTTGGCGAGTGTTATTCGATCATGTTTATCAGTATCTACAATTTTGTAAAGTTTAACCGGATTTTTTAACAGAGCCTTCATGAAGTTTTATTTTATGCGATAAATACTTGCCTATCTCAGTTGTATTAAATAAAATCATGCCGAATTATTGAAATTGTCGATTACTGTATTTATAATAAGCTATTTTGTATTTAATCATAATCATCTTTATAAAATGGTTTTCACTGGATTATTCTATTCGAGTAAAAAATGTATTTGATACTGAATTATAATTCATTTATATGGTTTATTTAAATTCAACAAAGTGATTGAAAAATTCAGCCGTTCAAACTTAGCTTAATAAAAGAATGCTAGAATCTAAGTTTGCCGATAGGAACTTATAAGATCTCAATGTTGGATATATTGTACATACGTTACTGATAAAGGTGTAAGAAAAGTAAACTGTGAATTTCATTTTTCTCGTTATTTATTATTATCATTTATCAATTGATATTATTTTTTTAGTCTTTTTGAATTTAGATTTCGCTCAAATTTTTTATTATGTCATAGCACTTTGGTTGGTAGGAAAGCATCAAGCTTCTTATCCATTTATATAAGAATTTTATTACGCAAAATTTTATTCCTTAGATATTCAAATGAAGTTTGTAAGGATTAATACTATGATTTCTGAAAAAAGCCCTACATGATAAAATTCTCTGGTCATATGCATCAATGCTAAGCAAATTATTTAATAAGCTCAGAGCACTAAAAAAAAAAAATCGTATTTAGGATTTTAGTAGTCCTCTGTATACAAAATACGGTACATTGGTTACGACTATATTTGCGAAACAATACATTTGTAGTTGCAATCCAAAGAATTATTTCAATTCCGTTTTTCATAAAAAATAAAAGCCAACTAATACAGTAATAAGCTAATCAAAAATGTAACTATTAACGTATCATTTTGATTAAACATTAAATTTCCATCAGCAAATTAAAGCATCTATTTATTTAAATCATTCATTTTTTTACTTCTTTAGGAAACAAGACCCTAAATAACTTCGAAACACTCAGTTACGATCAATATGACATTGTATGAGTGCAGAAATAAAACTAAGATTAATAAGCATATTTTGCTCTTTCTATTGTCACGAGTTTTATCAACGTACGTGTGACTTAGAATCGGGTAATAAGTTACTGATCCGGCGATCAGGTGAAATCGGAGAAGAGTATATGATGTAATAGGTAAATTGGTAATTCGAGAGTCAAATGGGTGGCGTGATTAATCGCATTAACAATATAGTCATAGCATCATAGTTTATTAGATTAATCGCATTAACAATGTAGTCATATAGATTAATAGAATCGATTGAGCGATTAGAAGAAAATGTATAAATAGCGAAAGCATAATTAATAAAGAGATCATCTTTTCGATGACTAAACATAATTTTACATCCGTATAACTACACAAATAAATACACATTAACAAACAATAATTAAACGTTAAACGAAATAATCAGTTTCAAATAAACGCGTGTCAAAGGCACGACTAAGTATAATATCGTACGCGTCCCTTGACGCCCCGAAGCGTAGCTCTAACCCATCAGTCTAGATATTTAGAGGATCGATCTACCTCTAATTAACCCGTGACACTATTTTCTTTAAAATAGATAGGAAAAATAGTTGTTGCGGCTGATGCTGAAATTGGCTGATGCCGAAATTTAGAGTTCCCATTTAAATCTATAATACCTACTAAAATTTACACATACTTTTTTATTAACAACGCTAACCCTAAAAAAAACCCCCTAACAAAGGCCCAAAAAATTTTTAAAATATTATGTCCCAAAATTACTATTTGCGTATGCTCATTGGTTCGTAATAAAACTCATTGATTTAGAGGTGGCTCATTAGTTCGATGTAATAAAATAATTACTTTTGTTGATGAATAAATTTATTTTAGGGTCGCTCATATTTGTCAATTATGTTTAGGTGCTTCTTAATCGCACATTAAGATTTTATAAATAGAATTAGCTGATATGCATTCTTTTTTGCACCTGAACTGTTATTAGTAAAAACATGTTATTCTTCAATTAGATGCGTTTGCACCTTTCAAAGTTGCTTAGTCCAAATGTCTCACTAAATACTGAAAAACTAGATGTACCTTCTATTTGCCGCACAAACTTCGATAAACAGAATTGCAATTTCTATCATCACAGATGATTCAAGTGATGAAACGGGAAACATAGGTAAATGTTCTAAATATACTCCTTGATAGTAAAGCCCACCTTTAAATTTACCAAGGTCCTCTTTATATTTTCCTCTACAATCAAATTTTACAAGACTTCTAAAGTGAATTTTAGATATTTAGTGTCGTAGCCTCACTGACTACGTGGGTATTTCTTTGATTTTACTATCAGTCTTTACTCGCTTGGCTAATTTATTCGAATGACCGTGGTCCTTCCACCGATAATATATTCACAAATAACAGTTTATTTACTAAGTGTCAAGGTAATTACAAAATCAAAAAAAATTTCTTCACTATATCTACAATATATACCATATAAATCAACATTAAATATTCGATCATTTTTCACTTACATACTAATTACATTACTAATAAGCTTAATAAACTATAACTTCATTTATCATCATATAAATCTTGTACAGTATAAAGAAAACTTAAAATAAACCTTATTAGTTAATATCTGTACTAATCCGAACCCATTCTAATACCGAACCATACAAAATCTTACCATTAAAAATCCTACAAATTTAAAATATTAATTTTTGATTCCCACCCCATCTAACTAGTCATGCTCTAGTATCGAATAGTTTTAAAATCAGCTCGTTATTTTTTTATTCACTCATATCATCTGTTCAAATCTAACCACTACCTATACCTTCCGTTCCTGGTTCCGCGCGACAACGTCGCGCAGCTATCTAGTTTTTTAAGGGAATAAAAAATCGAGCACCAAATAAGATACAAACTTTAATTTATCCGGAGCGTGACGGAGGTCATTTAAATGTTTAATTAAGGTTATACAAAAATTGCATCAATAGTTACATTTTTGATTTGCATATTAGTTGACTAAAATTGTCTATCAAAAAACGTATTTTATATTTGGCCGCATGCATATTTGTATTTTAGTGTAACAAAACCATTAAAATGGACTGTAATTGCAGGGGTGCTCGTAAATGTAGCAATTACTGCACGCATTTTAGTTACAGAAGTCTACTAAACGTCCTAAATATTAAATATATATATATATATTTTAATGTCTGAACTTATTAAATAATATGCTTATAATTTGATACTAGAGAATTTTATCATAATAAACATAGGACTTTTTTAAACATCATAATATTCACCTCAAAAACTTCTTTAGTAATCATTAAGGCGAACTGGTTGAAGTGAAGGAACATCTAAAGAATAAAATATCGTTTAAAAAAACTTACGTATTAAATTCTTATTAAATGATCAGAATCCTAATGCTTCTTCCACGACATGACAAAAGAACTTGAACGGAATCCAAATTCAAGAAATGCTAAATTTTGTAAGCTTATGTGAAAAATATCAATTGAAATGATAATAATTATGAGAAAAATAGGGTATTATAATTTCCTATTGATAACGAATAGATTCGTAATGATATGTATTATATAAATATAGATAAAAAATACTGGTATCCATGATTAAGATAATTCAACAGGCTTTTCCAAATCCATATATATGTAGAATATTATAAATACATAAGTTACTTTAATAACTCGAAATAATAATTGATGTAAAATTGATAATAATGAATATTCATTACTTTTTGCACCTACAAGATATAATATAACTCCCGAATTTGATACGTTATAAATGGCTATTCTATAAAAAACTTATAATAATTTAATAAATTGAGTTATACATTAAAAAAAATTACCTAAACATCTAAAATTCATCTTAGAAGTCTTGTAAAATTTAGTTGTATAGGAAAATTTAGAGGGGGCTAGTTGTACAGGTATTGGATGAGGCAATAACTTTGGTAAATTTAATGGAGGGCTTTAATGTTCCAGCACGTATGTCCAGCAAGTATGTTTAGAACATTCCCATTTCATCACTCGAATCATCTTTGGTGATAGAATTTTTTGCAACTCTGTTTATCGAAGTTTGTGCGGCAAATAGAAGGTACATCTAGTTTTGCTGTATTTAATGGGACATTTGGAACTAAGCAGCATTGTCAGGCGTTAAACTCATCTAATTGAAGCATGACATGTTTTTACTAATAACTCGACAGAAGAGTTCAGATGCAAAAAGGAATATATGTCAGCTGATTTTATTTATAAGATCTTGACATGTGATTAAGTAAGCACCTCACTTAAAAATTAAACATAATTGACAAATGTGACCGACCCTAAAATAAAATTATTCATGACAAAAATGACTAGTTTATTACGCAAGCTAATGAGCCACCCTAAACCAATGAATTTTATTACGAACCAACGAGCACTCGCAAATAGTAATTCTGGGATAGTTATGGTATCTTTGATTTCAAAATTAATTATATCAATATAAATTCTTTTAGTCCAAAGAATTGCATAAGTATGAATGCGTAATATTTTTATACACATAATGTCATAGTATAAATAATAACAAAGCTTAAACAAATCCGAAAAGATGCGATAGAAAATCCACAAACATAACGAGAAAAAACTTTAAATGCAAATATTTGTTATAGATGGTCACTCAATTATCTCTGTTGTATAAAAATATGATTTGTAATACTGTAAAACACACTCTGGTTTAACTAGCTTCTATATAATTAATAAAAATAAATAGAACAAATTTAAAACTGCAGAACAAGAAATACAAATGCATAAAGATTATCATTAAAAAAAAGCAAAATAGGTTTATTAATCTTAGTTATATCTCGGCACTCATACAATTGGGGGTTTCAAAGTTAACAAATAAGTGATGCATTTCGAAAAATAAATAGGATTTTTTCAATAGTATTTTTATTATGTTGAATTATAAATCGGAAAAATAAAATGAGATTCTCTGATTTTAACTTTGAAACCCCTAATATCATATTGATGATCATAACGAAGTTAACTAAGTTGTTTAGGAACTTTTTAAATTTATGTTTAAATAAGATGGATGCTTTAATTTATTCGGAGCGTAACGGAGGAAATTTAATGTTTAATCAAGTGATACAAGTTACATTAATAGTTCATTTTTGATTAACTTGTTAGTAGGCTAATATTGTTTATCAAAAACGTAATTTTAAAAATTTTCATATCTAGCAGTATGCGTGTTTCTATTTTAATGTAACAAACCATTAATTACTATAGACTTTATTAGCTAAGATTGCCTAATACTGGCCCAGTTTGGATGAATCCGCTCAGAATTTTGGAGATTGCCCATAAAAATTTATATCATAGAATAATAAATTTATCAAAATTTATTGAAAAGACAGATGATAAAAAATAAATAAATAAGATAAAAGAATAAAATTAACTCTTAATAGAATGAAATATCATGAAAAGTAATAATTTCAGATGTATTGCTTCGTAACGATAGTCGTCACCAATGTACCGCTACAAAAGTCCTAAATATCGATTATTTTAATGCTCTGAGCTTATTAAAAAATTTGCTTAGAATTGATGCATATACCAGAGAATTTTATCATGTCAAACCATATGGCTTTTTTAAAAATCATAAAATTCATCCTTACAAACTTCATTGGAATATTTAAGGAATAAATTTTGCGTAATAAAATTCTTATATAAATGGATCAGAAGCTTGATGCTTTCTTACCAACTAAAGTGCTATGACATGACAAAAAACTTTAGTGAAATCTGAAATCAAAAAAGGCTAAATGTGGTAAGCCTACATAAAATAATATCATTTGATAAATGATAATTAATTACGAGAAAATGAAATTCACTCTTTACTTTACACCTTTATCAATAATGCACGTACAGTATATCCAACGTTGAGATCATGTAATATCCTATTGGCAAACTTAGATTTAAAGATTTTAGACAATGACACATCCGTTTATTAAACTAATGTGAGTAAGTTCGTACAGGCCTAATTATTAATTTCAAACGTCTAAATTGTTTAATTTAAAATTTTATTTCAACTTTAACATTTAAAAGAACTATAATTCGGCATCAAATACATTGATTATTAACTGATATTTAAACTGTAATCAAAATTTGTATTTACACGAATAGTATAAAAATGAATGATATAAACTAAAATACAAAATAACTTATTATAAATGTCGTACAACGGAACGAAATTATTGTAGATTTAGAATCCTTTTGCAAAAATCCGTCAAAATTGAACTTGCTAAAAATAAGCAATTTAACAGTGCTGATAATGTACTATTAAAATACAAACTTTTGCAAATCTAAGTACTTTATTAGCATTTTATTATTATAATTTAATTTTATAAATATATTTGTCAATTATTATGCTAATAAAATGCTAATATTAGCAATATATTATCAATGTATTAGTAATATTAAAGGGCTAAAAAATTACTATTATTTAACCAATTTATTAGGTATTAAAAAATGCTGATAATGAAATAATCTTGTAATAAATTATTAAAAAGGCTAACTTAGTACTAATAATGCACTTTATATTGCTTATTATTAGCAAATAATTGCATGTCTCGAATTTGTCAAATTTTTGCAAAGAAGCTATAAAGTATCAATAAATCTAATATGAGATATCGAAGAGCAAGAAGTAAAGATGATCCTCAAAGAAATGGAAGAAATACAGAATATAAATGAAAAGAAAGAAGAGATTTTAGTCATAATAAGAAAAGAAAATCTTGTCAAAAACTATGAAGAAGAGAGAGATGAATAAGAGGTCTGATCACAAAAGATAACTTCACTGAAATATAGCCAGTATTTATATCTAACAAACAAACTAGAGACTTTATAGTAAGACTCTGAAAAAGATAGATAATAAAGATATATAAGAAAATTTGGATTAAAAGATGCAAATTAGTGCAGGATTAGAAAAAGAAAAACAATATAATACAAAAAGAAAAGTGTGAATATAGCATAAATACCAAAAGAAAACAAAGAAAAAAGAAAAGAAAAAAGCAAGCTAAAGAGAAAAAAGACCCAACCAATAAGATTCATGAGAGAAATGAATTAATATAAAAAGCTATAGCAAGATAGGAGACTATACTAGAAATTATAAGAAACGAGGTCTTGAGTTGAATAAAAGGTGAACAGAAAGCAGAATGGTGGAAAATAAATTAGTAGTCTTGACAGGCTGTAAGAACTATTCAATGAAGTATTGATGAACTTGTTTGCAAGGTAAATTAATATAGAAATAAACCTTACTATAGCAGATTGTATATAGGTATTCGCAGAAAACAACTGGGTAAGCCGATACTTGTAATTTAGGTGTCAGGAAGAATAGCCTTCTGAAAATTTAATATTTTAAAGTATAATATTATTAAACCTAATAAAGTAGAGGCAAGACTATTAAATTTAAAAAAAATCTATAACTATATACTAAAAAAATTTGTGTATAATGATAACGTTTAGATTATCTATATAAATTAATTCGATTAAATTGTGTAACTGTAAGTTGTAAGAATCTTATTGGCTTACAAATAATTTTTTGACACAATACAAACTATGACAAACAGTACGTGCTACTTCTATTTTTTATAGAAATCATATTAATCTCAATACAAATATTTATTTTCTTACCAAATATCTCCCTGATAATCATTTTCATGTTTCTCCAACAAACACATTATATTAAAAAATTGTCTGGTTGGGGAAATATTTGTCGAGAAAGTGGTTATCGTTGTCAGTAATATTTGTCATGAAAACAGGTGCTGGGAAAGTAGTTGATATGTAACAGACTTTTTTTACATTATGTAATCATAGAATCACGGTAATTTTCCTACTTGCCGTACTAGAATTTTCTATAGTAACTCTTAATAAAAATCATGATAATCCTGTTACAAAATAGCCTATTCTTATCCAAATACAGTCTGTCAATCAAGTAGAATTTCAATACACCTTTACCTATACACTCTAGGTCACTAGAATAGCAAGTAAGTTCTTTACTACAATTTCTGTATTAATTTATGATATAAGTCTTGCTATTTCTAAAGTAATCTTCAAATCAAATAGTATGACATTTTAGTATTGAGATTTTATCATGATAAAAAATATAATTATTCCAATGGATCTATTGTTATAAGAATAGCATACAAATTCACAACAAAATTTTTTACACTAACTCTTTTATTCATTTGCTATAGGTCTCTAGAACAGGATCATTAGTGGTAAACTTACCATGATAAGTTACTGGTAAATTATTGTAAGTTATCATAGTAGAATACCAAATACACATTTGAATGTTCATATATTATCAGAAAAATTTCATAATAGTAGGCAATTAACGGACATGAAGTACAGATACTTCGAAATAAAGTATAGATTACTTTCACATAATTTACAATAAATTGCTGTAATTTTACAACCCTGCTTTAGAATATCAAATAGATTCTGTACCTGAATTTTTGATGGTAACTGTTGATATAAGTTATGATAATTCCATTGCAAGCTTAGCATATCTTTACACAGGTCAAAAGATAAAAAATTAGGCACAAATCAGGTACCTAATTTGTGTCTGATTTTTTATCTTTTGACCTGTGTTATTCATATACAGTCTGTTACTAGAATACCAATCAAGCTCTGTAACAGAATTTTTGTTATAACTCATGTTAAAATTCATGAAAATTTTATCTATACACCGTATATTACTAGAATAACAAGTAAGTTCTATACCACAATTTTTGCAGTAATTAACTCTTCATCAAAATAACATGAAAGTTCAGTACTAAATTTTTTCATATTAGAAAATTCGTAACTCCAATGCACCTACTTTTATTAGAACTGCAAGCAAATTCTACAATATAGTAACTAACTCATCTTTATTTATTTGCTATAGATTACTAGAATATCAAGTAGGCCTGTACCTGAATTTTTGATAGTCCTTATCTACATTACTGAAATACCAATCACATTCTGTAACAAGGTTTTTTTGTTATAACTCATGTTAAAAATTCCAATATACCTTTACCTATATGCTGTATGCCACTAGAATAGCGAGTAAGCTCTTTACTACAATTTTTGTAGTAAAATCATGATATTTCTAAAGTAATCTAATTGACTCTTCATCAAAATAGTATGAAAGTTTAGTATTAAATTTTTTTTATGTTCGAAAATACGATAACTCCAATACACCTACTTTTATCAAAATAGCAAGCAAGTTTACACCAAAATTTTTTATAGTAGCTCTAATGTCAACTAACTCACCTTTATCTATTTGCCATAGATCACCAGAATGGCGAGAAGTTTCTGAACCAGAATTTTCGATTCCGTTGCAAACTTAGTATTAAATGCTTTTTAAGTTACTAGGCCAGTCAAAACTTGTAATTTTAGATGTTCGAAGCTAGTATTTCAGTTTTAAACAGTCGTACGAGATAGTATAGTTGAGTGCATTTTATCTAATAAAGTTTTGGCATAACTGCTGAATTTTTTTAAAAAAAAAATAAATAAACCTTATTGTAAAAGAAGGTTAAAAAGTTTATACAAGCCAAATAAAAAAAATACAATATTTTTATAACAAAATCAAAAACTCACTATTACTTATAGAAGATATGAAAAAATATTTACTATTCTAAACTGTCTTCATCTCCATTCTGAACTTGATATTGAAACAAGGTAGAATTCCATCTACTTTATATTTAAATAACTTATTAAAATTAAAGATATAACTGATGGCCTTGTGCAATTATATTCTAATTTAAAGAATGAATATTTTGAGTTAGATAATTGGAAACTAATTAATAATATGTTAAATCTTCTTTAGCTTTTCTATAAGGTGATATTGATACTTTTAGACACTTTGCTACCTTCTTATAGATTTTTAAAGTTAATTGTTCAAGGTTTTTTTATGCATTTGAATAATTATATTCAGAATACTAATACAAATAAAGAAGTAGTACAAGAGATAAAAACAAAATTGAAAAGTTATTGGCCATACTTCTCTCACTCTTCATATATTTCTGTACTCCTCAATTCATTAACAAAGCTCAAAACTTTTAATAAAGAGAATTATAAGTTAGTTGTGAATTAGTTAACAACAATATATTCAATATATAATACCAATAAAGTGATTATATTAACAAACAAGTGAATTTATTAGATAGTTTTCACAATTTAATTAAATTAAACAAAGATGAAAATGAAGCTTATTTAGTAAATTAAAATTTAACAAATGAACTAGTAACTTATTTTGTATTACTCTCAAAACTAGATATTAGCCTACTAACATATGAAAAATTAATTTCTCTTATTTTTCAACTCTTGCTTCTATAACAGCAGATTATTATTCACTTCAAGTTATAAGTGTTCTATGGGTATGTCTTTCTTATTGCGAAACATACAATTAATCTTGTATGAAACTATCTTTTTGAACAAACAATAAGAGTTTATTATATTTAAAAAGTTGATTGAAGGCTAATATTTTAGAACAATAGAATAAGTAAATTTTTAGAATAATATATATTGATAAAAATAAATATTAAAAGATAACTATAATATGTATTACTGTATTAATTGATGATCTGCCACTCAACAGAAAAACGATCATAGTATAACATAACATGGTTTATTATATAAATCTAATATAGCCTGAATATGAAAATTTTCTAATATTTAACTAAAGAAAACTTTTTTTATACTAAGTTAATTGACTTTGTCATTTAATTAAAAATTGTAGAGCTTGTCTTTGCGGTTCTAATGGTAATTAAATCATTCAAACTGGCCTTGTAGATGTCAAGATATCTTTAAAAAATATTTCTTTAACTATATAAACTTCTTTGTAATTATTTTCATATCAGCAGATTTGCAGAATTGGTCCTGAATTGATCCTAAATTGTATCTTCAAAGTATTCGCTATTTTGTAGCAAACAAATATACATACATATAAAGATAATTTAAGAGGTAAATAGATACAATGACATTGTAATTGTATCTATTTACCCCTTAAATTATCTTTCTATATATGCTTGTTTGCTATATACAAACTTTGAGGTTCACTTTGCAGATAACTTTGAGGATTAATTAAGAATCAATTTAGGACCAATTTTGCAAATCTACTGATATGTAAAAAAGTTTACATAGTTAAAGAAAAATTTTTAAAAGATATCTTGGCATCCACTAAGCCAATTTGGATGATTTAACTACTATTAGAACTGCAAATATGAGCTCTACAACTTTTAATTAAGTGACAAAGTCAATTAATTTAGTACAAAAAAAAGTTTTCTTTAGGAAAATGTTAGAAATTTTTCATATTCAAGCTATATTAGATTTATTTAATAAATCATATCACATTATACTATGATTATTCTTCTGTTGAGTAGCAGATTATCAATTAAATAAATTTGCAAGATTTTAAGATTACTATATAAATTTACTATAATGCAAATGTGGCATTTGCTCAAAGTAAACTTTTTTTTATACTAAATTAATTATTTTTCTTGCTTAAGAGACTTTTACTATGTAAATTTCTTTGCAAACAATAGTATTGTAGTAGTATTGTTTGCAAAGAAATTTATATAGTAAAAGAGAGGTTTTTTAAAGATATCTCAGTACTCATCAGGCTGATTTTGATGCTTTAACTACTATTAGATGCGTCTTGATAAGCTTTACAAAAGTCTTTTAAGCAAGAAAGATGATTAACTTAGTATGAAAAAAAGTTTACCTTGGGCGAATGCCACATTCACACTATAGTAAATTTATATAGTAATCTGAGTTATATTTTACTAAGATCACGTACCAGTTGACTGAAGAATCATCAATTAAGACTCAACTTTTGGAGTCAAGTCAAACCAAACCGAACTTTTAATATCCTTCAAATATGTAAAAGCTATGATATTATTATATAATATTTTAGAGAGTGGGGTTAAGCATATATTATATTAATATCTTATACAAAGAAATTATATGATTTTTAAATTGGCCAATCGTATAGATCTTATGTAGGGAGAGAGGGGCTTTACTTATTTGTGCCAGTAATACAAACCTCTAAAAAAGAAATTTTAGGTTTTCCAGATCAGCCTGACATAGAAACCTGGTCAACCTGACAAAGCAAAACAAACAAAAAAATGAAAAAATGAAAAAAACACAAGAAACAGTAGTCTAAATCTATTTATTTTATTACTGTATATTACCGAAAATAAGCAACTCCCAATTTTGAAAATCAAAAATGAGAAAAAAAAAAATAATAATTTTTTTCTAAGCTTTGGATCTGAAAATAAGCTACTCTCTTTATTTTATCTGGAAAAATCAAAAAATTTTGGTTGCTTATTTTCAATAATATATGATAACAAAAAATGTTGATGAGGTAATTTTACTTATAGCACTCACTAAACCTAACACTAACTCTAACACAGGTCCTAACTCTAACTCTAAAATTTAAATTTACTCTGATTCCTATGTTTTTCTTTTTTGGTTTGTGTAACTAGCACAAATAAGTAAAGTTGAGAAGGAGGAGGGGCAGAGACACGTATAAATTGCTTTAATAATTTAAAATATTTATTTTGAAAATATTAAATATTTGAATATATTTGGATAATATTTTTATTAATAATTTTTTTTAATAACTTGTATTTTATAATTTTTTTTAAAAAAATTATGATTTTTAATCTAAATTATTAAAATACATCATATTTAATATTTCAAGTGATCGAGTATTTAAATTTTGTCTATTACTAGGTTAACAGGAACTGTTATGAGTCTGAAGCAATAATACAATAATAGTGATGTAAAATCATATAGATAGACAGATGAACAAATTTGTTTGAGGCTCTAGTATACATAAATATTATACAAAATCATATGAGTGAACAGACAAACAAATTTTGCTCAAACTTCTAATATGTAATATGCGATTATGACATATATGTAGCAAATCACATGGGCGAACAGACAGACAAATTTGGCTTATGACAAGAAAAGATGAGTCTCTTGCTATGCTCTGGACAATTACTAAGAATATTACTATAAACTAAAAAGCTTCGCTTTACTGCACTAGAAAAAATAGGTAACCAAATATAATCGAATGCAATTGCACTTAAAAGAGGCAAGGTAGGTTTAACTTTTTCCCAAAAAATTTAAAATTTGAATAATCAATTTCAATTAAATCTAAATTGCAATATAAAGACTATTTATAAAAAAGGTTTACAAATGGATTTGATAATTGTAAAATAATAGAACTATATTTTTAAATATCACAATTTGCTAAAGATAATTTTAAAAAATATGGGTCAAAAATACAGATAGCTTTAAAACGTGGTCGAGAAAAATGGTCTAAAAAATGAATACAAAATTTTTGATATGCTGAATTATATGCAGTTTGAAAAATTGAAATAAAAGTAGACAAATTTGTATTAAGTTTCAAAAGAACCTCATTAACTTTATTTCCAAACTCTGTTGTAGTTGTACTATTATTAAGATAAAGTTCAAGTTGTTGAATATGTGCTTCGATTAAAAGAAAAATAGAAACTCGTTTTTTTTGAAAAAATTCTGTATCTAAAAGAAATTGACGTGAATAATAACGAATAAAAGTCAAATAAATTTTGACTAAACCATTCGTATTTCTATCATTAAAAATTGACATAATGTTTTTAATAGATTCATTAGATTTTGATTTTTCTTCTTCACAGTAAAATCCTCGAATAAATTCCAAGTAATCACAAACGTAAATAGCTATTTGAAACCAAGAGTTCTATCTAGTAGCATTGGATAATGGCATAACTTGTAAAGTTATTTTTTTAGAGCTTTTAAAATTATCTGAATTTGCTGAATCCTTCTTAACACTATGTCATTGAAGATAATTCATATATCTAGCTTGTCGAGCCTTTGAATAAGTTATAGTCTTCTTAATATTTAAAATTAATTTATGCACATTATCAAAATAATGAATATTTGTCCATGCTTCACTAACAAATTTTAATATTTTTTATTATTGATTAATAATAATAATATATATAACTAGAGATGTAGCGACTTAGTGTAGTGGTCTAGTCATCACCCTCTCCAAGTGGCAGGTCTAGAGTTCGAATCCCACTGGTGACGATTTTGAAAAATAGGCCTGTGTATGGTTGACAGTGTTCTATTGGTTGGATCTAGATTAATCTGTAATCTTGGTTACACTATCTAGTTATGGGAGCTTTGGCACAATAAATTCAGAGAACTAGAATAACCAAAAACCTATTTGGCAAGTCCCGAGTTTGGAGGTAGTGGTGATCTACGATGGTACTACAGAAGGTCTGAATTTGAACTGGGGCCCGAGATCAGAGAGGAGCGACCAGGCCCTAATGGCAGAAAACATACTAGCCGAACCGCCGGGTTGTCGCACCAGAGGAAAAGGATATACACTCTAAAAGTATGACCAAGGGGAGGGCGTCCTTCAGGCACCTAAAGCCTGGGCAGACCAACCCTTCCGGGTTGCCGGCTAGAAGTAAGGAAGGAACTGGTAAAGAATTCGGGTAAGAAGACGGTTTAAATGCAGGGTACTGGGCAAGGAGTACGTAATGGGCGTCTAGTTAGGAAGGTTGGTGCTTGAGAAATGTCTGTAGAATAGCAGCACCCCAAAAGGTGGCGTGTCAATATATACTAATTAGGAAGAAGTTATAGAAACAAGCATGTGAATACATGTGTGGGATATATACCGCTATGTTAAGTTTATCTTAAGGATAGACTAGGTCTATATGGGTTAGTAAGTCCTAAGATAGGGTGTGAAATCTAAATTGGTGATGCCAAAATCTGGCGTATGAATAGTGAAAAAACTAGTTGGGTTAGAGGGCGGATAGAGGTAGTTAGAACCAGATAGTTTAAATGGGTACCCTTCTAGTTGGGGTACAGGTATGGCAGATAGTATAGAACCTTTGGGCGAACTACTTAAATTAGGCACTCAAAAGGTGCACGTGTGGCTTGATATACTATTGTTATAATTATATATAAAACTTCGTCTATACTCTAATAAAAAGTTTCCCAGGCCAAAGAGGTCACCTTAATACCAAATAATAATAATAATAATAATATATATAACTTATATTATAATTTTCAAATTACTCTTTCTAATGATTATCTGGACCAAAATTTCTTACTGAACAAAAAACAAAAATTTGTTAAAAAGGAGAAGACAGTGCTATGGGCGGTTTTTGTAAAGGTTAACCTTTTACTTCAGAGACTCCTTTACATATTCAGCATACAAACCAGAAGCATTAGGAAACAAGATAACTGGAAAGAGTTGGCGCCCTTGCTTTCAAAATTCTGAAAAGAAGGTGCTTATGAGAAGTTGGAGCCTTTTTGTCGACAAAGTAACTTGTAATGCAAAAGAATAGAATAAAAGGAGAACAACAAATAGGTTTTTCTAACGACACTCTTTGGAAATTTAAAGACTTTCTTTTGAATAACATATATTATGGCTTAGTTCGAAAGGAGCCTTAACGTGAGACATGGGAAAAGGGACCTTATAGGCATGGCACTTGTCGTTTAAAGGTAGTTCTCATACACTACTTGCCAACAAGCTCAGAGTTTATCACTCACTGAAAAAACTTAGTACTGTGCAGGCTTGGGTAGACATTTCTTTGATGTTTTCTCTTGGTTTTTTTTACCTCTCTTTCACTTTTGCTGTTCTCTCCAAAATTTTCAAAAAAAAGTGGGCATTTTGGCTTACCCTCTCCAAAATATCAGCATTGTTTATACTTTCCTAATTTGTACTCAGTAGAATGCAACCACATGTTTGTTTTGTTTATCAATATGGTGCTATGATATGGGGAAGAGATCGGTGCCCGAAATGAGTCCTTTACGATAAGATGACGTCTTACAATTGAGATATATTAATTAGTTGCAATTATTATATAATTTTTATCTTTATGCCTGGCATGGGCTATAATAGCATGTTATGGCTACCTTTCTTTTTTTTCGCTTTTTTCATCTTGGTTCATTTATGTTGGACTATTTTAGAATTTGTTGAAAGTTTTTTTTCCCATTGTGAGGTGTTTTTTTTTAAAATATTTATGTCTCTCATAAACATAGTATTATTTTTTTCACTTTTATGTATAAATAAAGGTTTTAATTTTGTTGTTGGGCTTAGGTGGAAGAAGTCTGAAAGAATAAAGAGGTGGTTATGACAGGCGGTAGGTATTATTTGTTGAGAGCCGGGCCATATCCAATTGCAGGAGGGGTCCGAAAGGAGGAGAATCCTACTATAGCAGGTCGAATATAGGTACTTATTGAGCAACCAGGTTAGTTTTTACTTGTAATTTAAGTATAGTTGTGTGGCCCTTGGGTGCAGTGCATGTCGTTTAGAGATAGTTCTCATATGCTATCTGCCGACATGTTTAGAGTTTATCACTCACCAATAAGTCTTTCTAAAATTTTAATAGTCTAGATTGATTATTACAAAGCCTAATAAAGTAAAGATATGACTGCTGAATTGTTAAAAAAAAAAAAAACTTATATAATTTTACAAGATAAGTAATTGCTAACTTTATTAATTGAATTATATATGCACAACATGGATTATGTTGGATTTGTGGCATTGCAGATTGTAAAATTTCTCAAACAGCTTTTTTTATGTAGGCTGCTGAATCCAATACAATAAGATAAGAGGAAAAAAAGATATTTCCCATTCTGTTAATATTTGAAGTACTAATTGACTAATTATAACATTATTTATTTAAGATAAAAAATTAACTAAGATTAATTTAGTTAAACTTCTATAACTAAAGAGAACATTGATTACACTATGTGCTTTTTTATCTGTAGCTTTATCTATAATAACAGAAATTGGCTTTTTACAAAATGTTTCACAAAGTTGTTTGTAATGTTCTTCAAAAACACCCTCTAAATGGTACTTTTGAATATTATTAGCTGAAGGAATTGCACCTTCCTCCTTACAATATTTTTTAAAAAAATTTCGAAGCTTATTAATTTTTTCAGAGAAATGTTTGCTTCAACCCATGCTTTAACTAAATCCTCAATAATCTGTTTTTTATTATTAGTAGTTATTAGTGCAGTATGAAAAGACTGTTGTTGATTCTTGTGATTAGCAATAGTATATAAATGTTGAGCATTTTTGTGAGCCTTTGAATTGATATGAGTAGTAATAATTGTTTTATTTTGCTAGCCAATACTTATACTACAAAACTAACAATAAAGCTTATTATTGTCCTTAAAGAAGTCTTCAGAAAACTCTTGTACCTATAAAAAAGCTGAAACAATTGTTGAACAACCTATATTATGGCAAAAAAAAAAACTATGTATATTGTGATAACAAAAAAAAATAATAATAAGGCTCTAAAAAAAGAAAAGCCTAAACTAAAATAGTGGCAGTTCAAATTTCACTATGTTCAAATCTTCTTCATATTAAAATTTTCTTTACATTTTACACATTCAAAAAAATTTTTTTTTTATATCGATTATCAATTATGATTTAATCACGTTTACTAATTTTAATTGGCCAAATATCATATGACTTGGCTAGTTATTAAAGATATTTCGATTTATTTAAAAAATAATTGAATATTTGGATAAGTTTGGAAAATACCTGGATATTTGGATTTACTTAGGTAAATTTGGATCCAAATTTTTACGTGTTCCTGGGGAGGGGGTAGCCCTTATCAGTCGATCGAGATGTCACACCTAATTTTTTATCATATGATTTTCATAAATTACACAAATCGACGAAATCACAATTTTAAAATTTTTACCCAAAGTCTTAGTTATAACACACAATGTTTTAAAACAAATAAGTTGCCAGGGATTCAACGAATCGAACAGTATGAAAAATGCAAAAAACTAACGTCACCTAGCAATACGTGGTTCCTTCAAAGATAGGCAATTATTTTGCCTTCTTTCACAAGATTCTTTTGGAGTTTTCAAGATCTGGACATGTAAAATAGCTTGTTAGATGCACATGAGCAAGAAATGCATTTTTGAAAGAAGGGTATCTTATAAAAATTGTTGAAAAATTTAAAAAAAACTATTTTATACTACGAAGTTTGCATTTTTTCTAATTAGGTTTTTTTTTTTTTTTAGCACCGAAAATATAACAAGCTAAAGTTATTTGGTGTTTGTATGTGGTCTTGGTTGAGTACTCATATGGCACTTCGTTAATATGTCAAATATATGAAATTTGACATTAAGCATGGTGCTAAGTATAGGTTTTCTGTTTGTTATATTTTACTTTTCTTTTTTTATCACTATTTTTCTTTATTTTAGAAGCATAAAAAATAGATATTGGGCAAATGTTTCTCTGATGATTACAATGATGGACGTTATATAAAACAATAAAGTTATATGGGCTTGGTGCTAGGAAAAGGGACGAAATTGATGAAAAAAAAATCTCTTGCAAAATATTAATTATCTCATTAACTATTGATTGGAATTCCATAATTTTGGTACCATTTGATTCGTCTCACCAAGACGAATCGAATGGTACCAAAATTATAGGATTCTGATTAATAATTAACGAGATAATTAATATTTTGCAAGAAATTTTTTTTGTCAATTTTGTTCCAGCACCAAGCTCATAATTTATATACAAGGATACATTGTATTTACTAAATTTCATTTAAAAAACACTAAATCCATTTTATGATCAATCGAAGTAAAAAAAAATTTATACGTTATAATAATATTTAATTAATTTTATTATAGTATTAATTCATTAATAAATATATATATATATATGTGTTTAATTATTCTTTGGCTTATAACTATTTTTTAATAAGTTTAAATTATAAGTTCGTGCAATACAAATAATCTTAACAGTACAGTAATAGCGCGCAATACAAATAATAACAGTACAGTAATAGTTTTTTTTGTTTTTACTCTAAAATCTTTTGACCAAATATAGTAGTTCATTCTATATAGTAGATACTACAAAAATTGTAATAAGGTTTTAGTATTGTTAAAAAAAAACTTTAAAATTAAAGCGAAACTTTAAAATCAAGGTGGTTATTAAAAATATTTATACTGTATATATAAAAGCTTCTGTAAATCGGTAAACTATAAAGTTCTATTTACTGCCAGTACTATAAAACATGAAACAAAAAGCTGTTTTTGGAGATAAGATTCTTTTGGAGTTTATTTTCTATCTCGCTTTAAACTTATTCACGATATAGTATTTGACTTTCTAAGCTGTTACACTATATCTTGTAAGACAATTTCCTTTTATAAACCCCTTGAAACTGGTGATCAAAAGTAGGACACTGTTGCAATTTACTATGAAAAGAGATTTTTACATATAGATGTCGATCACTCAAATTACATAGTAAAAAATTTACTCCTGTAATCTGCGTGAAATCTTGATCGACTGTTATAGTAAATGGATATTACGTAATAAATATCAGCATGCTAGAAGTTGGTTTTTATTAGTTGGTTATTTTATATTGAAAAGTACTGTTACACAAACTTTTTATATTGGTTTACAATAGAAAATTTAATTTGAATT
>CAJVPY010000583.1:0-25444 GCA_910591965.1 Dentiscutata erythropus | reverse complement strand
TATATAATAGCACAGCTTCATTTGAATACTTCACAATCTAGAGGTCTTGCGACCATCCTAGTGAAGGCTTGGTCGAGAATAAGATGTCCTAACTTCTACTTCGTAAATATAAAATTTTAATTTTAACTTTGTTATAATTCATAATTTTATCTAATAAAGAACTAGAGAAAAGACCTCTTTTGATAAAAAAAAAAAAAAAAAAAAAAAAAAAAAAAGTAATTCTAACTTCATCAAAACAGTAGTTCTAGCACACCTGGCTTTAACATTCCTCCAAATCAGCTGTAAATTACTATTGTTTCAAAATAACACCCTGGCACATACTCTAAATAATACGCCTGTGCTCAAAATAACATGCCAGATGCGTTATTTTGCAAAAATATAGTAGTTATTAAAATGTAAGCCCTGATTCGATAGTATAATGCTAAAACATCTATGCTTGCATACTATCTCTTCATAGATGAACTTGGCAACTTTACTCAAATTTGCCCTAGCAATTGCATAGGCCTCAGACCATTTGGTTATATAATTAGTTGCAACAACAATATATTTGTTAAAATAAGACATTATAGGCAATGAGCTAACTATATTGATACCTACTCTATAAAAAAGAGCTTTAACAGATATCAAGTAAAGAACTTCTTTAGATTTTCAATTTTCATGCTGCTGATATTCTTTGTATGTCTTTACATATTTCTGTATATTGTTGTACATTTGGGGCTAGTAGTAACATTTATGAATTTTGTTGAACATAATATCCTTTTTTATTAGATAATTATGGACTAGACTTAATATCTGCTCTACTTCTCCTTCTTGTAAGACTTTAGTAAGGTTTTTTTGTCTTTTGTTTTTCTTATATAAACTTCTCATCTTAACTTAGAAAAACTGACTTTGTTTCTCTAGTTGCTTCTATTGTCGATTTTGATAGATTTGAGAGAACTTTCAATACTGTAGATAATTCATCAATATAGTATATACTTGAGAATCCATTTTTATTTTGAGAGTCATATATTTGGTCTTTTTTAGTTTTAATCTTTGCCCGAATACCAACAACCTGGGCTGAATTGAGCTTAATATAAGGTTTAAATTTTTTTGTAATATTAGCTTGTATTTAACTTCAATTCTCTGTGTTTTGTTTTCTTTTTACTATGTTCACTTTCTACTATACATTTTTATTTTCACTTCTGCAAGAGTTTCCTTTCCAGTATTTATTAATATAATTAATACTCCAGTATCTTATCAACTAGTTTTTGCCTAATTTTTATAAATTTTAATTGTATCTAGTATCAATAGTTTAACAAAGGTTTTCTAAGCCTAAACTTTCAGTTTTATATATGTTTTTTGTTTTTCTTTACTTATTTTTCGATTTCTGATTTATTGAAATTTTTTCTTAATCCTAATCTAGCTATTCAGATTGTGTTTTTTATTGGTATTGCTTTCTGCAATAATTCTCTTTGTTGTATAACTTGCAATGTTCCAGAAATTTTTTTGGCTATAGTATTTTATTCTGTCTAGTTTTTTTTTTTTGAAGAGTGTAGTTGTATTTTAGTGATCTTTTTTTTTTTTCTTTTTTTTTCATTTGTTAGATAATATCAGGATAGCATTTTGCTACAAGCATATACAGTCGGCCCTCTCAGAAACACTCTTGTCAAAACTGATATTCTGCCAAAATCAGTTAAAAATCAATTCACCATACCCATTCTATAAGTAATAACTGATAATCTGCTATTTCCAATATTTGATAGCCTTTATGTATAAATTTCTGATTTTGTATAAAGTAAGGGAAGTATTATGATGTAGTTAACTTCTTCTATAAGATAACTTTATAAAATTAACTTACAATTCATAAAATTTTAATAAATATTTATTTTAAAGGTTTTAAAATTTTATTTTTTTATTTTTTTTAAAAAACTTTATATAAAAAAAAAAAAAATTCTATAATAAGTAAATTTTTTTTAAAAAACTAGCGATCTTCGGGCTGTAGACCAAAAATGACACACAGATCTAGATAAGTAAAATTAATTATCTAACTTGATTAACTTGATTTTTTTTTTTTTTCGATTAATCGTTGTTTTTCTTTTTTTTCTTTTTCTGCTTGTTCTTTTTTAGCCTCCTGTTCTATTTGTTTTTGAATTGAATTTCTTTCTTGTATTTTATTTCATCAGCCTTTTTTTTAGCAGCTTCTTTCACATCTTTTAACAACTTTAACGACGCTTCATTAGTAAGAAGCTGAGAAAAGGGTATAGTCTTTTGCTTTTTTCTTTTAGGCACTTGGGACCCAAGTTGATTTTTAGCACCAATCTTTGGTTCTTCTTTGACTAGATTCGAACGAGGCAAAGGATACTTTAGGATCGTTCGTAAAGATGTTGTGCCGGGATTTTTGAAATTTTTCAATTCTTTCTTAGCCGCTTTCAACTCGGCCTTTAACTCTTTAACTATTGCATTGAGATTTTTGGCTTTGGATCTTGAGGTAGTATAGAGATGTACACTATTTGAGCTTGGCTTTGAAGAAAAAGATGATATAAGAAAAGACTATGGAGATGGTGCCATAGAAGAAGACTGTGAGGATAATGCTGTGGGAGAAGAAGATTTTGAGGATGATGCTATGAAAGAAGAAGACTTTGAGGATGATGCCGTGGGAGAAAAAGACTATGGAGATGATGCCATAGTTGTAAAAGGGGATTGTGCTGAAGAAATTTCAGTAACTAACGAAGGATCAAGACGGTCAGGGCTAATTGCACTGGAATTAAAGAGCCATATTCCAGTTGCTTTAAAGGCATTACAAATTGCCGAAGGTGTGTATGTTTTAATATATGCTGGACCAAAAACCTTGGAAAACGGTACTTAGTTACAAACTCCCCATTATTACTAACACGAAGTTGTTCACAGCCTTTAGTGTATGCATCTTTAAGCTATGTAAAAGGAAGTTCAGCAGGTTGAAGTATATAGGTGGTGTGGGGTGGGAGCATGTATAGAAGGATATTGTTGTTATGACAAATGTTGACATTGATGTAGCTAACATGACTTTTGTACCCATCAAGAATCAAAAGAATAGGACGTGCAGGCAGGATTGAGCGAATAAAATGCTCAATATACTTTTGAAAAAGGGATTCTCACATATATCCAGTTTCCATAAATCCCATAACCGAACCAGAGGGGGCACTGTCTAAGAGGCCTGGAATTATATGCTTTCTTTTGTAAATAATGAGCGGGGATGTATGTTCCAGCAGCAGAGATGGTAGGACACACAGAAATATACTCATTAGAATTTCCATGAAAAACTTGATGGACCTGTTATTAGGGTAAAAAACATAGTTGACAAATTTTAATATTATTTAAATTATTATTATTATTATTATTTAAATATTAATACCAAAATTTACTTTACCTGTCATGCACCCTTTTCTGCAAAGTTTAAGAACAAAACATTTTTCGTCCATGTTCCAGATTCGATCAGCAGTAAGTAAATATTTTTCAATAATTTCTTTAAGCTTTTTAAAATAGTCATTAACTACAATAGGGTTTGCCCTTTGTGCTCTTGCTTCATTCAAAGCCTGAGGAATACAAAATGAAAGCTCAGGATGGTCCCTCATGAAATGTTCCCACCATGACTTGCCTGGTCCATTCTCGTTAAAGGGATGTAGCCTTTTACTTTTTTTGACTATTTCTATTACGCAATAATTTATACCCATTCTAGTTAGTCCAAAGCCAAGTCTTTGCATATTTAAGCAATAACCAACTAATTGTTGTTCTTCATAGTCAGTTAAAATATTAGCAGGACCCGGATGATTAAAGAATTGTTATTCTTAATAGCACATCTTAGTGTTGCTTCATAAACACCAAATTTTGCAGCGATTTTTCTTTGGGAAATAGTTGAATAATTTTCAAGTTCCTTAAAGGCACTTTTAATAGCATCTTGTCGTATAGACCAATCACTAGGTGAAGAGATGCTGATTTAATTTAAGGCACATTTGATTTATTTGATTTGATTTATTTAAGTATACAGTATATTAAGAATGATTAGATTTTATTTAAGTACAGGTTGGATAAGTATATTTATTTATAATATATTGTTACTTTTATGATTACTAATGAACACGCTATATTAATAATTAAATTTTATTACTGGCACATAACACGTTTTCACAATAACAATATACAAATAGCAAACCTTTTGATTAACACAGGTTGAATCAATGAATATCGGGTGTATACTGGGAGACAAGTTTCTTGTTATGTACCTAATAGTCTGCTATAGATTAGCCAAATAACTGCTAAATAACTTTTTAATATTCTACTAATATGCTACTGTTATTCAGCAGTTATTTGGTGGATCTATAGCAAACTATCGGGTACATAACAGGAAACTTGTCTCCCGGTATGCACCTGATATTTATCGATTCAACCTGTGTAATCTATACAATATTATTACAAAATAACACCCCAAACGTTATTTTGTGATAATATGGTATAAATGCTTCTTTTTGCCGGTGAGGCTTATGCTTGCCAGAACTTAATATTAGTGATAAAACGGTAACTTATAGGATGCCGACAAAACTTTTGGCATTTCAATGCTTCAAACTTTCTTCATCATACTGATTACACATTTCTTTAATAATCACATTAAAAAAAATCTTGTAGCCTATATTATCCAAGTAATATCTGATAAATTGCTGATTTTTCCCTGCTTGGTTTTCAATTTAATATGTTTGGTTAAGATTTATGTTTGGTTTGATTTTATTATACTTTAAGTTGAGAGAATTATTTGTAGTTTGATAGTAAGTGTACTTCGGTTTAGTAATGTAATTTTTATATGGAATATCTAAATTAGGTACAAATAATTTAACTTATACTTAAAAACAATAAAGAATTGCAAACATGTGTTTTGCTTATTTTGTTTGGTGTATTTTATTTATATGAAGAATCACCAATGAATTTAAATAAATTAATCCAAAATAGACATATTAACATCCTACTCTTATTATATTATAATTAAAGTTTTTCAAAAAAACATTATTTATTTAAATTTAAGTAACATAGCAATAGATCTTAAAAACATGAAAGATGCATTATGAACAACTTTTTAAGACACCAAGTTATTTATATCGTATTTATATTATTTTTTATACGTATTACTTTTATGTTTCGTGAAGATCCAAAGAAATACTTGGCTATGTTTTAATTGAAACTGTGGTATCTCGTGATCTGATTTTCAGAATCATGTAAATTTGGCACCATTTGATTCGTCTCATCGAGACGAATCAAATGGTGCCAAAATCGTTCAATTCAGGCCAAGAGATTATGAGATATTAAAAGTGTATCATAATTGGTCCTGCGTCATAATACCCCCTCTTACCTTATGTATTTATTCAATCAAATTGCATAAAATTGATATAGATGGGTTCGTTCATAATGATTACATGATCAGAATATTGTTCTTAAGATTTTTCTGTCTATAATATAACGTGATTAAACAGCTCCCAGGTCTTCGAGGTCACAAGTATTTCCATTTTTCGCTCCGACTAGACCCCAGAAATTGTTTAATCTTGCAATTTGTTTGTGTCCACATTTTACATAATATTGTCAAATCCGATTATCTTTCAAAACCGATACTAAACCTGTCTACCATATATACTAGTTCTGAGATGGCCAACTATATTTAGATCTTCTTAATTCTAATAAGTTTGAGAATTCTAGCTTTGTATAAGTATTTGGCAGACTGAAGTTTCATCTTGGTTCACTTTTCCCTTCAAGTAAATATATCTGAAAGGGTTAGTAACTCATTTTATACTAATATTGTTTTTCTGGATTTACCAGATAAATTTGATACCTTTAAATCGAGCCCACAACTTGCTTTATTTTATCTTAACTATCCTCGCTCTAATGTCAGTTTTGTCTAGTAGTTTTTTTTTGATTATATGTAGTATACTAAAAAAAAAAATAGTTAGGTACTAAAAGTATTGATACTATAGTTACTAATAAAAGAAGTTTTTTTTCATATTATGTTTCTAATTTTACTGTTGCTTTAGTCAGTTCTTTATAGTATACTAATAATTTTACCTTCATAGAGAATCATAGTATAATTGACTCCCTCTAAGTGTATATTGCCAGAACCAGTACTTTGATCTGCATTTAAAGAGAATCTGCAATTAGAGAAAAATTTAAAATTATTAAAAATTTTATTAATAAAAATAATAAAATTTTTAAAAATTAATAACTTTTGATCTATTAATCCAATTTAGATAATTTAACTACCAAAATAATTCTCTTATAGAGTTGTTTCTAATGAATCTAAAATTAGCTAAATTTAATTATATGATTTTACTTAAGATTGTTTATAATTTGTATTATATTTACTACAGTAAATATAACATAAAATATTAATAATCTCAAGATTATGTGATCAAATTTGGTTGATTTTAGGTTTATTAAAATCATCTCTATGAGAGGATTATTTTGGTAGTTAAATTATCTAAATTGGATTAAAAAGATTTATTATTTTTATAATAATAATTTTTATAAAATATTACTATATATTATTATATATTTGAATTTTGCTATTTATCACCACTAATGATTATCACCAGTGTTGCTATATCTCAAAAATGTACTAAGTAAATGGAATTAGATCTTCTAAGTAAAAATGTTTAGAATCCTCAAAAATCTCACAAAAACTGAGATTGGGCCTTATCAGGCCTTATAGTAATTATATATATTATATAAAAAAACAATAATCTCTAATTTCTAACCCTAACTAATCTTAGGACTGGTGATAATCACCAGTGGTGATATGTAGTAATTTTCTATATATTATTAGTTTATATTATAATTAAAAGAAATAAAATAGAGAGACCAATAAAGAATCTGAGTAAGAAAATGGTCTAAATGCAGGGTATTGGGGTTGCTAAAATCAAAACAAGAGCAAAGAGTACATAATAGGTATCTAATTAGGAAAATTGATGCTTAAGAAATGTCTGTAGAATAGCAGCACCCCAAAAGGTGACATGAGATATGAATACAAAATAGCAGGTCAATATGTACTAATTAGGAAAAAGTTATAGAAACAAGTATGTAAATATATGTATAGAATATATACCACTGTATTAGGTTTATCTCAAGAATAGACTAGGTCTATATGGGTTAGTAAGTTCTAAAGTAGATGCTAAATTCAATATAAGATGATACCAAAATCTACATAGTTTAGTGAGAAAACTCTTTGGGTTAGAGTGCTAATAATGGTAATTAGAACCAAATGGTTTAAACAGATACCCCATAGTTGGGGTACAGATATGGCAGATAGTGTGAAACCCTTAGCATAGCACTAACATTTCAAGCGGATCACTTAAATTAGGCACCAAAAGTGTATATGTAGCTTGATGTATCATCATTGTAATTACACTATAAAACATTGTCTATACTTTAATAAAAAGTCCCCAGGCCAATGAGATCATCTTAATACAAAAAAAAAAAATTAAAAGGAATAAAATATTTAAATTTAATTGTTTTATTATCTAAATAAATATTCTCAAATTTGATTGGTTAATATATTAAAAATATATTTAGAGAGAATATTTATATATATAATTTAAAAAATAATCTACATTTAGAGAATATAGAACATGTATTTATTTTATAAGTTTCAACTTGGGACTAGACTATTTTTATGTATATAGAGAAAATATATATCTAGAAAATATACACTTAGAGAAAATCAACTGTATTTCCAATCAATGTAAGTATCAAGAGATTGGGACTATTCTTCTGAGTTAAGATCTATATCTGTAAATCTAAAAAATGAGTTATTATATTCAGTCTCATTCTAGCTTTGGTTGAGAGTTAAATAGATATTATAATTCTCATAGCCATCAATGCCTTTTTCAAATTCAAGTTCAGTAGCCAGTTCACCCTATTGGGGTATATCAATTAGATATACTTTGTTCAGATTCATAAATTAAGTGATAATCTATTTGTTACTTGGAGAGAATCTGCAAAATTTTATAAGTAAAATTTACTATTAACAAAAATATAACAAGCCTAAATCTAAAACTTTTTTTACTAAAACAATTAATCTTGTCAATTAATTGAAAGTTATAAAGCTCATCAAAATGCATTTAATGGTAGTAAGAATGTCAAAATCGGCCTAGTAGTTTTTGAGATATCTTTAAAAAACATCTCATACACATATAAAATTTTTTAATTGATAATCCACCAGTCACCTGGTACATAATTATAGTATAATATAATGCAGATTACTATAAATTATATAAGCAGAAAATGTGGTGATTTTTTGATAATTATTCAAAGAAAACATTTTTTGTACTAAGTTAATTGACAAGGTTAATTAATTGAAAGTTGTAGAGCTTGCTGAGGTGTATTTAATAGTGGTTAAATTATTTAAATCGGCCTAGTGTTCATGAGATATTGGCAAAAAACGATTGGCCAACTATAAAAATCTTTATGTAAACAATAGTTTGTTTACATAGAGATTTTATATAGTCTTTTAGTGATATTTCGTGAACCACTAGGCTGATTTGGATAGTTTAACCACCATTAGATGCATCTCAGTGAGCTCTACAACTTTTAATTAATCTACCTTGTCAATTAACTTAGTACAAAAAATATTTTCTTTGAATAATTGTCACATTTCCTACTTATTAATTTACATAGTGATCTGTATTATGTTACATTATGATCATGCACCAGGTGACTGGTGGATCATCAATTAAAAAAAAGACTTTTTAAAGAAATTTTATATGTGTGTAAGATATTTTTAAAGATATCTCAAGAACCACTGAGTCGATTTTGATGCTCTTACTACCATTAGATGCGTCTTAATGAGCTCTACAACTTTTAATTAATTGAGAAAATTGATTATCTTAGTAAAAAAAAGTTTTAAATTTAGGCTCACCACATTTCTGTCAATAGTAAATATCACGAATAATGCTGAAATTGGATGATGCTGAAATTCACATGATCACATGATGATCTCTGCTATTACATAGTAAAGTTAAAAATATTTTAAAACTAGATTTAGTGTTAGTAAACCTACTTTCATGTATTAATAAAAGTTGTTCTTCAGATTGAGATGATTCTAATGATAGTAAAATCATCAAAAACAACCTGCTAGATTGCTGCAATAGTTCTTCAAAGTTTTAAAACGTTTGTTTACATTTGTTTACATGATTTGCAAATTATAAAACAGTGATTTAAACTTTGAAAAACTATTGCAAACGATCTAGTAAGTCGTTTTTGATGATTTTACTATTATTAGGATTGTCTCAATATAAAGAGTAACTTTTGTTAATACAAGAAAGTAGATTTACTAACACTAAATCTAGTTATAATATAATTTATATTTTTGTTATTATCTTTTTTGAAATATGTTGTTGGGTTTATGAAGTTGAAAGTATTTTGTATGAATAACAGTACTTGTGGCTTAGTTTGTTTTATTTGTTCAGTTTGTTCAGTTTGTTCCTGTGTTTTACTTGAGTCACTTTTTGCTCTTAGGTATCTATCATCTCCTACTTCAAATTTGGTGTTTTCTTGGTTGAGTATTATATTTTGTATATTTGGTTCTAGTAGTGTTATACTAAATATGCTATCTGTATTCTTAAATGTTGAACTATCATCGTTTTGTAGCAATTCTTAAGATATATTTTTTATTATTCCTTCATTATCTCTGGATTGGTTACTATTTTGTGTTGAATTGCTTTTATAGGACAGATCACTCGTTGATCTATTATTTATTTTTCTTCTATAATTATTAAAGTCTTGTTCAGTGAACAGTACTTGGTCACTTTCTGGTTCTGGTTCATAGTTTGAATATATTATTTAGTAGTCATATCGTGGTTCAAATCTATTTTGTTCTCTGGTGCCTGAGATGTTGATCCAGGTTTGTTCTAGTGTTCTAATTTGCTTCCAAAGTTGTCTAAATCTCTTTAGTAAGCTTTATCTTCTAACAAGCTTTCTAAGTCACTTTCTTTATCTATGGTTTTATACAGATTATCTATTTTCTGTTGTTTTTCTTCTTCTAATTGTTTTTATTTTTCTGACTCTATTTTTATTTGCTTAAGTAATTCTTTTTCATTATTTATTTTCTGCTAGTCTTATATTTTCAGTGTCTATCATTGCAAAATCTAAATATTTTTAATTTGCTTTTTCTCTAATTTCATTATTTGGTTCTAGTTCTGATGTAAATAATAATATTTGTATCACTGCATATTTATCTAATTCATCCATTTTTCTGAATTCTTCAGGTTTTAAGTCCAAAGTCTTTTTAATATCTATCTGGTATTCTTCTTCTTTCTTTCTTATTTCTTTCTTTACTGATTCTTTAGTATATTGTTTTTGATCATCATACCATGTTAAGAAGTTATAAAGTTGTTCTTTTTCTGTTCCTCTATAATTTCTAACTTCTTCTAGTAGTGTTGGTATGCTTTTGATTTTTTTTATCGTTTTGTAAATGTCTTTAGAATTCATTTTATTCACCTTGTTGAATTGGGTTTCAACATCCAATATGTCTATCATTAAGTTTTCTAAATTTTTTGTAATTTCTTTAGAGTTTTCTTTATTTCATTCTTTTTTGATTTCTTCAAGATCTCTATTTGTTGTATTCAGTAGTCCTGAAAATGCTGCTATTATCGGCATTTTTGGTTGTTTTATTTTAGTTGGTTTTATTGCTGGTAAGTATTTATTTCTTACTTTATTTATTTTACTCACTATTCTTCCTGTTTTCTCATCAAGCAGTCGTTTGCTTTCTGCTTCTTTCTTAGGATTTTGGCATTTCTCTTGTCGTTCTATCTTTAGGTTTGCTATGGTTTTAGTTATATATTCTATTGGATCTTTTTTGAATTGGTATATTTCATGTAATAGTAGTTCTCCATATTGCAATCCTTTAGTTGGGTCCTATTTATTTAATTCCTTGATTCTTGTTTCAAGTTCTTTGTCGGGCTCTCTATCACTTGGTAGTATGTCATTTGCATAATACCTTAATGTTTGTACTTCATTTATTTGTTCTTTTTTATCTTAGTCTGTTTTTCTGGGCATTTTCAGTATACTTGTATACATTCTTTGTACTAATTCTTTAAATATTTCTTGTGCTAGCTGTCTATTTAGCAGGTGTTTGTGGATATCTTGTCCACTTCTAAATACCATTGGTTTAATATTTATTATCTAGCTAGTCTTTGTTTTTTGTGTTCTAGTGTGTACGACATTATTTATATGTAATAGTTGTATTTCTTTTTGTAATCCTCAATCACTTTGAGGTATTCTTTAGGGGTTTTCCTACTCCTGCAGCGAAGTAATGCTGTGTGTCAAAGCACAGCTTTATTCGGTCTATCGCTTTACCAGTTGTATTCTTTATTTTAAGCAATTCTTCAAATGTTGCTCTATAGCATTTGTTTGATGCTGAGTTTTCAAGTAAGATTATCACATCCGTAGAGATAGTACACATGAGGATGTGTTGTAGGTTTTTGGTTATTTCTTTTGGGTCTGTTTCCTTAGTTGATCCTATATAGAGTATATAATTTCATGCTTCTATGTTATGTGCTCTTTGTATTTCTTGCACTACCCTTTTAGTTTTCTAATTTATTTCTCCTTGTTTATTTAGCAAATTTCCACTTATTGTCAATCCCATTGAAGCATATATTACCAACTTCAATTGTGCCTCTTTATTTCCTTGAATGATTTTAATATTATTCTGGATATCTGGCAATCCTATTTGCAGAGTCGCAAAGTTGCCATATGCCTCATTTTTGAATTCTCCTTTTATAGATATATACTGTACAAAGGTTTGTATGAGATTCGCTCCAGTTTCTATAATAGCCTCTACTATGGCATTCCAAGTGCTATCAGTTGTTATTTCTATAAGCTTTTTTCTATTTCTATTTTGTTTACATATCTTTAGAAATATTTGTAGTACATTTTCGTCTAAAATTCTTTAGTTATTGGTTGATATTTTGGCTGTTTCTTCTGGAACTGTTCTTTTATGATGAAGTCTATTTCTTTATGCTTTTTGTATTTTAAATAAGCTTTCCATTTCTTTAGCTTTTTTGGGTCTATAGTGTTGGTATATTTTGCACCTTTATTTTTTCTAATCCTTATTAACGATGGTTTCTGTATCCTATTTTTTATCTTGTTTATATTGGTTTGCCATACATCCTCTTGGTCTTTACTATTGATTATAGGTTTGCTAGAGTTTCGGGCATCTTGTATTTCTGGTTTTCGGCTAGTTGTGGGTAAGATGTTTTCATCTTATGTCACTTTTTCTTATTGTCAATGGGTGTTACATCTTTTATCAAGAGATCCTTTGTAACATTGGTCCCACATCTTTGGATGCAGTTTGTGAGATTAGCTGAGTTTTCATAACGTTTTGGGCTTCTTGTATCTCTTGTTGGTTAATTTCTGTAAGTCTTTGTTTTTTATAAGTAAATTCTTTAACGTGGTTATCTTGTTTTTCTTTTAACAGAGGATTTCTTTTAACGTTGGGCACCTTGTATCTCTTGTTGTCTTGTTTCATGATTTGGTTTTTAGGTGCAGTTAAATCAAAATCACTATGCAAGAGCGGTTGGTAGATTAAGAATACTTCAGGATAGTCTGACAGAGTGTTGCTGAAAGTAGTGTAACTATGAGTAGTGTTGCCGCCAGTATCCCTTAATGAAGCGTTACCTGTACTATTTGTATATCTTGTACTGTTTGCTCAGATAAGTCTTGATAATATTATGTATTGGTTTATAATTGGTTGTTCGTTAATAATGATTTGTTGAGTATTAGGATCTTTGGTTATTCCTATCATCATTTGGTGTTTGTTGCTTAAAAGGATATATTTTGAGTCAGTGTTCAGGACGTCTATTTTTACTTGTGGTGTTAGGTATTCATTAATCTTTATATTGACTACTAATTTGTCTAATATTTCAATATTACTTCCTACTGCTTCTGCATTAGCTGGTTTTGCTATTAATTTGTCTAATCCAAGTTTCTTTGCATGATTTATTCCCATAGATGTATTTGTTGATCTTTTATCCAGTTTTAGTTCAATGGGTATATCATTTATTAGTGCTACTAGGTAAAATCCTTTAGCTTCTTTAGATCATAGTTTGTTTATTATAGTTTGTTTTGGAAAGAATAGGTTTTTATACTTTTCGGCAGAGTATATTCTTGTATTTTTAGGTCCATTAAATATATGTTTATTATAAGTAAATATTTCTTTGGTATTACATGAGTTAAATATATTATATGCTACTGTTTTTGTACTATTATTATTATTATTATTGTTGTTATGTTTTTTACTAAGAATATTATCTCCAATACAGTCTTGTCTGTTTGGGAGTTGTTCATGAGTATTGGGCATGCTCCCTTTTAAAAATAATCATTTTCGGGTCTGTAAAAGTGGTTATCATAGACTTGGTTGTCACTATTATAGTAATCATTTTCTAGGTTAATCTTTTCAAGGTTTGCAATTTCTTAATATTCTTCATTATCGCTTAATTCTTCAAAGTGTTGTGTTGTTCTTGTTCTCATTCTTTGAATTGTTGGAAGTCTTGATAGTCTAAGTATTCTTGGTGGTCGTTTTGGTCTGATTGTTGTTTAACAAAGTATGTTTCTTTGTATTTTTTCTTTTCTGAGTTAAATACCATTGGGTCTTCAATTCCTTCTTCTTCTTTTCTATATTTATAACAGTATTTTGTTGAGTGAGTATTGGTCTTGCAATTTCTACACCATTTCTTAAACTTTGGTTTATCTAGTTCTGGTGGTTTTTCATTAGTAGTTGGTAAGCCAAATGTATTGTATGTTACGGGTAGTTTGTATTCTCCAGTTTTGAATTCTGGTTTCTTTTGGTCTTTGTAATTATTTTTGTACTTATTGTTTGTCTGATTTCCATATAGTTGTTTCTTAATTCGGTTTCTAATTGCAATTTTCTTATCTCTTGTTAGTTTTCTTTTGACTTTTGCTTTGTATATTTTCTTGGCTTTTCGTATTCTTCTTTGAAGTTATTTCTTGATTTGGAATTGTTATTGTTATTATAATTTCTTTTTTTGTACTATTTCTTTTATCATAGGTTTTCTTTTGGTATTTACTATTATTTTTATAATCTTTGTTTTTCTGATAGCTTCCTTTTTTATTTTTGACTACATGTTTGTCTTTTTGGGGATATTGGAACATATAGTGTCCTGTTTGATGACATACATAGCATCTAAGGTTTTCTAGTTTGATTACTCCAAAGTCTTTTCTTCCAAATTGTTTTTCATTGCTATATGTTTCTTTCTTATTCAGATAGTTTGCTTGTTTACTTTCTAGTTTACTTCTAAAGTATCTTCCTACATTTCCTTCTTTAAAGTATTCATATACTCTTTCTAATGCATTAAAAAACACTTCTGTAGTTCTGATATCATTATCTATTAGTTTCATTTGGCTTTGGTAGTCTTCATATTTGTATCGTTCTTGTGGTATTATAGCTGCTAGTATTACTTGTAATCCTCCTTCGTATGTTTGGTCATTTTTTGCAATATCTTTATTTCTAATAAATGCTGCTTTAAATTTTCTTGCTTTATCTTCTTCATGTATGTATGTTGGGTTGAATCTCATTGCTTGAAAAGCTTTCTGTTTGTCAATAATATTTTGTGCCATTATATATTTTTGGTTACATTCTAATCTCCATGATATTTGTCTTGATCTTGTGTTCATATTTGCTGCTGTGTCTTCGAATATTAAGTTTGCTTGTCCTGCTGCTCCATCGCAGTTGTTTCTGAATACTACATTCATTCCTTTAGCTGCTTCTAATCCTATTTGGTCTTTGATTGTGAATCTGTTTAATGGGTCTCCTATCCATGTTGCTTCTCAATTGTGTGCTCTTCTTCTTTGGCCTCTTCCTTGAGCATCTGCATTTATATTGCATGGTATTATACATACATAGTCATTTTTATGTTGTTCATATTCTTGGTATTGATTGTATTCAAAGCATGAATGTGCTAGTTTTTCTAACATTCTTTTGTAAAATTCTGCATTGAAGGCTCCTTCTGGTCCTTTGTCTGCTGCAGTTATTACTAGGTCTTGCGCTATTTGTATATTGTCGTCTATTCTGGTATATCCGTTTGATGGATCTCCTTTAAAGTATCCAAGTATTAATAATGCTTCTGGTATATATATATTTATAGCATAGAAGAATGTATTTTTGAATTGTATCCAATTTCTTCCATTAAATTTCATTCCTCTCATCATTGTTAAGAAGTTGATCTTTTCTAGATCTGGAAATTGTATTTTAACTATTATTTTTCTTTGATAAAATGTGGTCTAATTTGTGCGTTTAAGCAGAATGTATAATAGTCTCCTAAATTTAGGTCTGCTAATGATAATTCTTTTTCTATTAAGTTCTGATTTGTTGCTATATGTCCTAATTGTAGATAAGTAAATATATCTTCTAGTGTTTGAAATATTTTCTTTGGGTCTGTTATTTTATGTCCTTTCTGTATCTTTTTTTTATAATCTGATTCTAGTGTTTCTAATTTTTGTACTAATTTTCTTATTGTCATTACTTTAAAGGTTGTTAATATTTGAGGATATGCTTGTATTTTTATGTTGAATCTTCTTTTAAATTCAGCTTGTATCCACAATATTTGCTTATTTGTATATTGCCTTTTAGGATATTGTTGTAGCCAAAAACTTAGTTGGTTATCTGTTAGTCTTATTAATCAGGGTTGGTTCATTAATTTTTCTGCAGTTTATATTTCTCGTTAACTTGTTCTAATATTTTATTATAGTCTTGTTGGTATGCCGTTGCAATTTCTTGAATGTAATCTTCATCTTTTTGTTTTTGTATTGCTAATACTATAAATGCTATTACTAGTTCTTTTGCCATTGGTTTTCTCTGGTCAATAATTATTTTGATTCTATTGAATTTTCTTTGTTCTCTGTTTGACAATGGTTGGTATTCTTGATCCTCTTCTCAATTTTCTTTAATTTGTTTATCCAATTCAGCTTCAATTTCTTGTAAGCTCTTGCACATTTAGTTTACTATAGGTATTATATTATCTAGTTTGTTGACTAATTGATTTTTTCTTGTCTCTATTAGGTCGAGTTGTTTTTGTTTGTTATTTCACACTTGTCGTTGGGTTATATATTGCTACTAAGATTATTACTACTATTGATACTATAGTTACTATATCTTGGGTTATTATGTTCTGGTTTTGAAAGTAATTAGGTGTTTAAGTTTCTATTGTGTATATACAGTAGTTATGTATGTTCCTGTTGCTGTTTGGGTCTGAGTTATATATTGTGTTGCGGTCTCAGTTGGTATTGTAATCATTAAGAATTGTTGTCCAGTTACTATTGTGCAATATATAAGTATTGCTAATAAGATCATTTATTTTCTTCTGTTGTTTCTAACTTGTTTCAGTCGTCTTGGTTGTTGAGTGTTTCCAAATAGTTGGTCTATTTGTAGTGTGTTTACTCCAAATTCTTGTTCTTATAAATATCTTTGTTGTGCATAGGTATTAATTAATTGCGCTTCTCTTCCGTTTGGGTCTAGGTTGAGCAAGAAGTCTGCATAAGGTGGTCTTGGTCTTGTATACAGTTTTTCGTGTGGTTGGAGTTCTAAAGGTTGGTTTCTTTTTGATCTAAGTCTTCTTCTTTTGTTGATTATATACTTGACTATTGTAGCTAGTACTATAGTTAGTATTCCTATAATTACTAGTCTTATTGAGATTATTGTTATTAAGTTTTGGTTGTTTGGTTAATCACTTGTTGTTTGGTTAATCACTTGTTGTTTGATTATTGGTTGAGTTTTGCATCTAGCAGCAACTTGATTAATTGTACTGTTAGTCATAAGATAAGTTTGGGTAGTTTTTATAAAGTCTTTTCTTATATCTTTGATGTGTGTAGCAAATAATTACGATTGTTAATGCATATACTAATATTACTATTATTAGTGCAAATAGAAGTTTGAATGCTATTGGGTTTATTGTTGGATCTATGTTATTGTTCACGTTGTTATTGTCTCTGGTTGTTATTGTTTGAATTGTTGTCATAAGGTATTATTGCGGCATAAATTACTAGTGCTATTTCAAATATTGCTATTGTTATCAGAGTTATCAGTGATATTCTAATTTGGGTCTCTTGCGATGTTAATATTATGGCTATTGTTAGTCCTGTTGTAAATATTGTTGCAATTACTGCAAGTATAATTATTTTGATTGTTTACTTTTGCATTTACTTCTGAATGTAATACGGATTTTGTTGGCTAAAGTATTGTTGTGTTGATGTTCCTATTCCGAATTGATTGTTTCTAATATTATATTGTGGTAGTCTAATTTGTTGTATCTGGTGATTGTACAAGTCTACTCCTTTGTTCATTGTCTTTAGGCGTTTATACTTATTGTTTATTCTTTTGATACAGAGTGATAGTATTGTCACTGTTGTTGTAAGGATTGTTTCTAAGATTTCTGCTAATAATAGTAAGTTGATGCTATTGTTATTTGGTTCTTGAGTTATAGTTACTATTGCTATTGTCGATTTGCTTTGTTTACTATTGTTGTTTGAGGCGCTAGGCATTGAGCTTGTTGTTGTTTGTATTGTGGAGCTTGAGAGCATTGTTGTTGTAGATAAGGTGAGTACAATTACATTGGCTTTAATTATTGTTGACTTTGTTTTGTTCAATTGTTCTAAGGCTAAGAATATTAGTATTACAATATAAAAAGTTGGGTTGTTCTCAATATTGTGATTGTGGTGAATATGTTTTTCATTTAGTATTGTTTATTTTATATCATCTATTGTGTTAACACTATTGTCGAATATAGTACGTCATCTAAGGTAGCTATTCTTAGATTCTTTACACAGTTGTACGCATTAATTCACTTCTGTTGTTTAGTTGTAACTTTAGTCCAGTAGTGGTTACAGTTAAGTATACTAATTAACTTTTTGATAATAACTTTTGCTATTATGCACAAAAGGTTTATTGCTTTTGATGGTATGTTCAAAAGTCTTATTCAACAGTATATTTCACTTGATAATTTACTTATACAAGTCTTAGTTTATATTTTATAAAACGGTTTATTTAATATAATGCGATAAGTTATAATATTTAATACAGTGATCACTTTTCCCAAATAGGAACAAGAAGAAAAAATTTTCCTGCAGCTATAACTTTGAATTTTACTAAGTAACTTGAGATCCAGCTCCTAAGTAAAGTTAACTGGCACCTCCAAATTTACTTTAAAAAGGTGCACTTTTTAGAAAAGGACAATTCATTAGCAAGAAAAAAGCAAAAAAACCTAAAAATAGACAAAAAAACAGTTTTTTAATCACCCCGCAATAGCGGTCCTAAGGACCACCCAAACACTACTAATAACAAACAAACTAATAACTATACTCTGCACAAAAATTCTACTAAGTCAGATCTACTAAACTCATGCAAACTTCAAACTCACTCTAAAAATATAGCCTCTAAGAGCTCTTCTTCTGGCTAGAGATATTTTTCACCCTTCTGCAAAGCAGCAGACCCAAAGACTACTCACTCCCAATCAGAGCCTACAACCCCAGCAATAGAACACACAAAAAAATTTGTCAATATTACTATCAAAGACTGGACCAAACTCACCTTTACTGTTAGCTTCTCTATAGAAGAATATGCCTACAACTTTCTGTTCGACATCGATATTACCAAATTAGAAAAGATCCCAACTTGGTCAATTACTTTTCCCAATGGATATGCAAGCATGAAAATGCAAACCAATCAATTCTTTTTGACCTAACTTCACAGAAAAACAACATCGTATATATTAACGCCAAGCTTTCTAAACCTACACATAGCTGTGACACCGAAACTATTACAAAGATATACGAAGAAGGCATGAAACCATTTGCAAAAGCTAAACAGAAAGCTGATCTTGCCCATATTCTATACAACAACATAACAAAAATAGAAACTGATAATAAGTCAACCAGAAGTATTAGTGAAACTACACTAACTAGTACAAATCCCACCAAGACAACTTCTGTATCTATGGACACAGACACAATCATTAGTACAACAAGACAAATTACATCCTCAGTTACACAACCTCACACCTCTAACCCTACACCTAGACCAGTAACATCCTCTAGTCAAATTGCACCACCCCTGGCATTCACTCGGCAAAACCCACCACCTTTATCCACAGCTATTACCAACAGAAAGAGACCTAGAAACTCCTCCCCACTTATTACAATCCCCAACAAGGTCAATAAAACTACTACTAACAGCGCACCAGCTTCATTCAAACCTCTTTATAGCCAAATCACTAAAACTAACATTGCTTCACTTGTAATTGATGCTCCTGATGATATGGAATGGGCACAAGCAGTGTCAAAAAAATCCAAAAGCCTACAAGTACACCATTTGACACTAATACCTGGACATACTATGCTATAGCACAAGCACTTTCTACACCAAAAGAGATCTACCAGTTTGTTAATTATAAGTTAACTACTAACCAAACCCAACACATCTTACCTACTGCTATTCAACTTAAATTCATCTATTGCAATACCCTTTTTTTACCACTTTTACTTGCAATCCCAAAACTACCCCTACACACTAAAAAGAATTTAATACTCTATTCAACAAAGCTCTTGCAACATACAAAGAAAGCAATAACATTACAATTACGGATCAGACCACACACAACACTTTCAACACTATGTTGAGACAAATGCTATTGCACAATACCTCTCTAATATTAACACTACAAAAGCTACACCCAAGTCCATATATGAAGCAATCTGGTATGCAAGAGACTTCTTGAGAATTTCTAATAAAAATGAAAACACACCTAAAGAGATTAAGGCACAAGTCAACAGAGCCTTCGAAGATAAATTAAAAACACTACCTGAACATCTAGACAAAATTTCTAAGGAAATTCAAGAGATCCTACCCTTTACCTTGCCAATCAAACAAAAATTACAAACTAGAGCAATTGTTAATGCCCTAAGAAAGCTTTATAAATTCCCAGAGCTCCCACTCTCATACTTTACTACACTACCAACTCTACTAGCTAACTATAACAACTTGCTAGATGATCTGCGCAAACTCTTCCCTATCTCTCATAGATTAGCTCTCTAATATCTTTGTGCCTACAAAAGAAAGTTAGCTGACTACTATACAGTAGTACATATTCCAGACTCCTACTTCAATCTCCCACTCCCCAAGCAACTACTTCTTACAACTTATCAGGAGCTCAATGCAAAAGTCCACAGCTTTTTCTCCTATAACCCAGCTACTGCAACTTTGACTCTAGAACAAGTAGTAACTCAAGTTAGAGAATACTACATATTCAAATTACTTTCAAATGACTACTTTGTTACCAAACTACTTCTTCCCACAGACTCCAACAAAATCCGCACCAGTACCCAATTCTTATTTTCTATTACAGATAACTCTGTGGCCAAAAAGTTTATTCAGAAGATCACACCCCACTATAGATTCAGATACCCACTATCACTTGACATTATTGTAAGCAAACCCTACAGACAAACCAGACTTACCTAAACCAGACCAGCTTCCACAAAACCTCGGCATTACTCTTCCTATTACCTCTACACTGCAGCTTACTAGTGTTGCCAAACTTTTAAGAAAACATTTCTCTTCACTCGAATACCTGCTAGCTGGATTCAAATCTCAACCAATAAAACTAAAGGCAAAACAGATACTCAAGACGCTTTACAACCTCTCTCTGAATTCCTAACAGATATTTCAGAAATAAAAAAAGAAATCACATCCTTGAACATTAAGGTTAAACTTCCTATCAAGTCCCAGGAAGAAGTCACACTTACAATGAAACTTCTAAGGCAACACTTTACTATTAAAACAATTCCTGATATTATTCTTGATCTTCCACCTCTTCCAAAACCAAGCTGAACTATTTTCAACAATAATGATCAACCTGTATTACTCAACACTGTCCAATCTCTGGCTAGCGCTATTTCTCAAATGGCTGATTATGTTAATATGCTCGAACCCTCCACTCCTGCACCACCAGGCAACATAGAACCAACAAATACAACTACCAATCTCACTTCACCTGGCAACTCTGCACCGATAGATACAAACTAAATATTATATGAATACCTATACAAACCCTACTCCTCTACCTTCAACTAGCCACAACACTAACTCCTTTCTACTTAACCTCTCTATATGTACCCACAATGTCCAAGGACTTAATAATAATACCAAAAGAGAAACATGGAAAGATTACTGTATTATACAGAACCTTAGTATAGTAAGCATTACTAAAGCAAAATAGCTACATGCACTAGAACAGCCAAGCCTCTTAAAACTCCTCACTATACCTACTATTGGTCATGTGCTGATAGCTCAAAGGCTAGAACTGCTATTATGATACAAAACCAGTTTACTCTACATATTTATAAAATTACCACCACACTGAGACATGCGATCGCTATAGACTTACTCTTCAAATATAACTTCAAATTTCGAATTATCTCTACTTATTTGCCCTCTAATGACTTACTGCTCAAACTACAAACACAGAATACCATTATTCAATAGATCCAACAAGCACTTTCTAATAATCTGCTTCCAATTATCCTTGAAGATTTTAATGCATCAGCTGGTGACAACCAGTATAGTTCTATTAAACACAAGCTCTTTTAATTTCTTACCACCAACAGTATTTACAACATGGCAGCCCACACTAACTAGTCAGCACCTACCTGGAGCAGCTCCAGATACCAGAGAGAAATATACTACATTTGGGCATACTAACCCATCTTACAGTTTCTCACTAACTATATTATTGATACCGGTACTGGCAGTGATCACAAAATCCTAATCTCGCACTGGTCATTTCCTCATGCCTACACAGGTCAACGAAGACACAAAACTCGTACTTGCAGAAGAATATTCAACTACAAGGCCATGAACAAAGAACTTTGGGAGGACTATACTAACCAAGTAAACTCCAACCTCTTGCAACACAATACACCTCTTACAACTTATACTAGCGAGTCTTTAGAAACAACCTGGCACAAAATTCAAACTAGTATTATCTCAGCTGCTCTTAAGCACATTCTAAATAAAATATTTGCTGTTAGGAACTTCCAGCACATCTTTACATCTAAAGCCTCCCTCCTATATACAAATCTCAAAAAGCTTGGTAGTATTATCTGGAAAACCAAATATGCAATAACCAACAATCTTCCTATTCCTACTCATTTCAACCCTGCTATTAATACAATTAATTAACAATGTCAGCTTGATATACTTCCTCTCCCCTTGAGTATCTCATTAACCTCAGCATGGCTTATCAATACTAATACTGAATAGAAAAGTTTTTACCATGCATGAAACCTTGAAAATGCCAGACAAACCAGGCAGTCCATTATGAAAGCAATCCAAAGAAGATGCACTAAGCTACAAATACACTCTACCTTAATGATTAATAATATTAAACAGACACAAGGACCCAGTTAAATTTGACAATATTAAACTAAACAATGATGTAGTAACAGATCCTCTCTCTATAAAAACACATATACAACAACACTTTGATGATTGGACAGCTCCTTGCCAAGTAGACTAATTTCTTTTTAATACCTACTGGCAAGCAGAATATAGACCTAAACCACACATTAGCCCAGACTGGTACTTCACAGCTCTCACTGTCTTTTCTCCTGAAGAGATATTTACTATACTCAGTTTGCTCCCCAATAACAAAGCCTGCGGCCCATCCAGAATAAGCTACGAGATGCTCAAACATGCAGGCACTAGCTTTATATAGTCTATTATATCTTTGCCAATTGCTGTCTAAGCAGCCAATAAATTCCCAAACAATGGAAAGAGGGATGCATATATCCAATATCTAAAAAACCCATATTTGATAGCAATCTAGCCAATACTCACCCAATTAGTCTGATAGAACACATTAAGAAGCTCTATACCAAACTGCTTACAAATTATCTGAACAACATTCTCTTCTCCCACAATATCCTTTCACTATAACTACGTTGCATTACCAGGCAACTCCACTACTATTCTCATCCATATTCTCAACAATATTATTGAAGATGCAGCATGCAACTCAAACCAACTGTGGATTCTCTTCCAAGACATGAGTAAAGTTTACGATTCAGTTATCCCTGACCTATTCAGTAACTCACTACACAGAATTGGCATGCCCCAAGCTCTTGTTAATATTCTTACCAACCTACTCTCTGACCGCACCAACCAAGTCATTACCAACCTGGGATTGACAGAGAGCTACTCTGTCAAAAATGGTATTGACCAGGAGGAAACTATTACACTATTGTTTTGGAGAATTTACTATGATCCTTTAATAATACACATAGCTAACCACCAACCTAGATACACTCTCTCTACATCCTGGCAAACAAGCCTTACACACCCATCTACAAACTATCTCTATGCATCAATTTTAGTACTAGCATATATGGACGATACTGTATGGATTGCTCAATCCAAGGAAGACTTAGAAAAAACTATAGATATAGCTATATCCTTTTACCAAATGGCCAACATACAAGTTAACCCTACTAAATCCATATTCATCTTCAAACAGCCCAACGCCAGTATCTCATTTCTAAATACCAGTCTAATCTCCACTCCTACATACCAACTATTCAAATTCCTTGGATGCTAGTTTACTCTTGATAATAAGCAAATAGCCCAAATCAAGCTAATACAAGACGAGGCTCTACAACTAGCTAATATTGCTAGTAAAAAAATTATTACTGACAAACAAGTCGCATATATCATCAATACAGTCATTATCCCAACAACAGAATATAGAATCCAAAACATTGTTATTCCATACTCAACCTGTAACTGACTACTAGGCAAATACCTTACAATAGCCAAACACAAATCTCATCTTACCAGATATACTCCTAATAGCACTATGCTTAATTACAATATATATAATATTAACAACATTTGGGACATACAGCTCCAACACCATATTAGCAATTTTCACAACAGACTTAACAACACTTCAACTCTGGGGCTTACTACCTGAATCAGACTACAGCAGCTGCAAAACAATCTCTAGTCTATGACCAGTTTACTTCAACATCCTCATCTACATATTGATGGTCCCAACTGCTATACCACTAATTTTAAGATTATACAGCTATACAATTCCTTTGGCCTAACAATAGAAACAAACCCTACATGGCCACAAACTATTAATAGCAGCAATACACTACTTGAACAACTTATAGCTCACCACCCTAATTATAGTACTTTCAAACAACAAATTAGACATAAAAGAATACTATATCTCGAGCAGCTCTGCACAGCAGACAATTAAACCCTACTAGAATGAACACACCTTTCTTCTAGACTATTACACCTCCCAAAAGGAAAAAAGCCACAGTGGTTTATATATCTAGAAAATACGCTGCTAGCAGATACTCTCCACTGCACTATATATTTACATTTGCAACCACAAGGAATTAACGCTTTTACCTACCATACCAAACTTATTCACAAAGCCTACAAGCCCTGGCTATTTATATACCAAAACAACAACATTATTATTGGTCAGATGCAAAAAAAGCTTCCAAACTCAAACTCCATATCAATTACTCACTAGGTACACAATATTGACACAGCCCAACAAAATGAATACCCACTCCCATCTCTTTATATTCCCTTACCTCCTACTATTACTATCTCTGATCTACCTACTACCCAGATCTTTCAAAACATTGAGGCCTCCCAAAAGCTTACCCAACTTGCACTCTACAGCATCTTCTTCAAGAACCTTACTTTTATACCGATGGGTCTGTGATAGGACTAGGCACAGACCAATGCTCAATGGGTATAGGCTGAGTTCAAGTTCAAGATGACCAACCAGTACAAGAATTCTCAGCAGAAATTAAAAGCTAGCTCTCTTCATACAAAGCAGAACTTATAGCAATTCTGTCAGCAATCTCAACAGCTTCAAGAGATGCTACAGTAAACATATTCACAGACTCCCAATCAATTATATTCGAATATAACAGCCTATGTCAAACTCTCCCACTCTCACCTAAGTACACTAAGTGCAATTGCTGGCCTATTTGGCATACTATAATAGGCTTTATCAAATCTTACAAAATCCAACTCTGTCTACACTAAGTCATAGCACACTCAGTTGACAAATTTAATAACTATGCTGATTCACTAGCTATACTTTGCTCTCAGCCCCACATACTTCTTTTAGCCCATACTAATATGTAGAATTCATTTTCTACCTTTACTCTTAGAGAAGCACCCAGTAGAAAGCTACAGCAGACACTTTATCAAAGACATATGTATAGCACAAACTATTGCTATGTGGTCCTTACAAAAACATAATCTCAAATGGTCAAACTTTGTAGATGAAATCGACTGGCAAGCAACCTGGCTATATTTAAACAACAACCAAAAAGTCTCACATGGCTACAATAGCCA
>CAJVPY010000582.1:0-25448 GCA_910591965.1 Dentiscutata erythropus | reverse complement strand
ATGCCCGGAATTGCGGGAGGTAGTATGATGTAAGTGAAATTTTTTTTTTGTTGCACTACTTATGATTGCCAGTGTATCAGGCAATACATTTCAAAGGAAAGAAAAACTTCCTACAAGTTTGATAAGTTTATAATCATAATACTATTATATTTGTTATCAATGTCGTCAGAAAATGATTGCAATGTTGAAAAATTTAAGCAATATATTGAAGAGATAGATTTGAGGATTTGCCAACAAGAGGAGGCAATTATTATTATTGGCGAAACAAGAGAAGGAAAAAGCACTATATTAAACTATTTAATCGGAATTCCATTGTTCGGTAAAAGAAGTGCTGGTAGATTTAAAATTTATGCTAATGACTCCCCAAACGGTGCGAAGATTAGTGCCGGATCTGTTTCACAAACTTCCTTACCTTCAAAGCATGGAGAGTACTGGGATTGTCCTGGTTTTGGAGATACACGTAGCTCTATTCAGGATATTGTAAATGCTTATTCAATTTATATGTTAGCAAAATGTGTAAAAAAATTAAAGATTTTAGTTGTCGTTTCTGAAAATACAATTCAAGAAGAGAGTAAAAAAAAGTTTTTAAATCTAATTAAAAACGTAGGCGAAATTTTTAAAAATAATGATGATTTAGTCCAAGGGTTATGCCTATTGGTGACAAAAAATAAAGATCTTGATTCTAAAGCAATGACAGAAATTTTAGATGAACTTATTAAAGAGAGAGAAAACCAAACAAATTTCAGTTCATCACAAAGAACAATACTCGAATTTTTATCCTCTCACGACAATCAAATTGCCTTTTTCAACGCTCCCAATAGAGAAGGACCGATTTCTGATGATGATAAAAATTCTATCTTGGAAACAATAAGGAATACGTCTTATATTAAAGACCCAGAGCCAAATATCTATACTATATCTGAATCAGAGCTTTTTATCAGAGATCTAATAAAAAAGTTTCATATCGACATAGAAAAATTAATATTAAAGTTTTGTCTGAAAATTCAGAACTACCTTGAAGAACTTATAGACAAACATAGAGGTACAATTAAAGAATTAAGAAAGTTTCTAACGGAACTTTCTGATAAATTGGAGATTATATTTAAAGATCCTCATCGTTTTGAAGATGATCTTTGCCGGATTGTTTCAATCACTGAACATTTACAAAAAAATGATATCAAAGAAGAAATTTCAAAGAAAATATCTCAATTAAACTTTATTAAACTTGTTAAGCCAAAATCACTTGAGTTTCAGGGCAATACAGATAGTTTGTGTTCTTTGATATCTAAACCCATTCAAGATATAAACACACTAACGACTTTGCCTTCTAAAAAAGAGTGCAAACAAGGGCAAGTGTTAACTATTAAAGGCATCATTATTGGCACTGAAGACCTTATTTCTGTTAGCAATTATCAAAGATTTTCTGAAATAAACGTATATTGCCTAAATAGTTTATTTATTGATGAGGATATAATTGCGCCAGGGGTTAATTTGTCATTTATATCTCCTCGGTGGTATGTTATAGGTAAAAGACGAATTAACTTGCAAGGTCTTTCTGGCCCTTCACATAAGACAAGTAAAGCAAAAAATGGAAAGACTGATCAAAGAGGTGCAAAGATTGAAGTTGAAAATATTAATAAAGAAAAAGAGGCAAGTAAAGAAATGAATGGAGAAAATGGTTTACCTGGATTACCTGGTCACAATGGAGGACATTTTTATGCTATAGGAAATTACTTTTTTGATCTCTCTTCATTAACTATTAATGTTAGCGGTGGAAATGGTGGTCAAGGACAAGATGGTGGAGATGGAGCCAAGGGGCTAAGCGGCTCTGATCATGTAAAAACTTTTGTAGAAGAAAGATTGGAAAAAGTACTAGCTTCGAGACTAAAACTTTCAGGTGATAGTAGACAAAAAATTGCAAACCTTTTTAATCCTACTATGTTGTCGATTAAAGGAAATTCTGATTCCGCAGCGACTGCAAATCTTCTTAAGCGTACTATTTTGTTAAATGATATGTATTTAGAAACATATGAAGCATGTGATAAAGGCCAAAAAGGAGGGAATGGTGGTCAAGGAGGAAAAGGTGGATATAAAGGAAATACTGGTTCCGTAATGTTTGCTAATTATGACTCATTAGTTGAAAAACCTGTTGTTCTTAAAAGGGAAGGCAAAGATGGTATAAATGGAAAAAGAGGATCGCCAGGCTCTGGAGGAAGAAATGGACATACATATCGCGGGATATATCTTAGTGAAAAAGTATTGCCTGGACTTAGAGGCTACAAAGAACTTAATACCCAATCTACAGAATCTACTAATGGTATTAGTGAGCCAGCACGTGCTTTCGGAGTTGCAGGAAGTACTGCATTGATGGTGTTTAATGGTGTTTGTGAAACAGCAGTGCAAGGAGGAACAGTGATATCAGGGAGAGCAATTGGTGGTATTGTTACTGCTGGAGCATCATTTGCTTTTACAGCTCAAGCATTAGCATCTATTGTAAGTTCACATTTCTCAAGTGGTTGGGAAAAAAAGCCATATATAGTACCTAATGTAGAATTCGCTTCTGAAGGAAAATCAATTATCCTATCAAATAATACTAATATTATTCGTCCTTCTGATAATTCTCCAATAAATGAAAAAGCATGTGAAAGAAATTCTAATTATAATCAATTTTATGCTAAAAAAAAGGATCAGAAATTTATTCAAAAACTGCAATATTCAGGAGAGGAAAAAGAGTTGTAGTTTATATGGAATATAGATAAAGTTCTTGTTAAAAAGAAAAAAAAAATCTATTAAATATATTTTAACGAAATAATATTTAAATTAGTTTTTTATTGGTTGTTAAATTAGTTTTTTTTTTTTTCCTCTATCATTGGTATTTTTTTTTCATTTCTTAAACTTTTAAATAAATATTATTATTGTATTATCAGAAGTAGGGATGGCAAATGTTTTAAAACATGATCTTAAAAATCATGTTTGTTTGATTTAAATTTGTTAAAAAAATGGTTTAATACATTATGACGTAATTATATTCGACTGCGTAACTTAAATGTATTATTCAAAAAAAAAAAATCGAATAAGAAAATTCTTCTCATGTTCGTGGAAGTTCCTCTTCAATATAAGGGTGTTCTCAAGCATCAATCGAAATGTGATTTCATAGTGATCGAAATAGTGCACAAGTATTATGACGTAATTTTAGCTGTTGCCATAACATTTTGGATAAAGGTCAATAATACGAATGACGACATTCTTGAGATATACTCAAACATTGCTATTACTATGATTTTTTAATAATTGTAATTGTTAAAATAAAGATTTCAATCACAAGTTAAGATTCTAAATGGTTTATTGAAAATTTACAAAAAATATAAGTCGATAATGAAAATGCATAATAAAAGTATCAAAACACTTGAAAATACTTTATTCATTTTAATATTTATAATAAAGTTTTTATAAGTCAGGGCAAAAAAAAGGGTGGTTAGGGACGAAAAGTTGTTTGACTGAAATGGCAAACTCAATTATCATTTTTTATTATTTAAAAAATTTTTTTAACGTAATAAACTACCTTACTCATCTTAATGACAAGCTCGATTGATCGATGAAAATTACTTTCCGTTAATTAAAATTTAATTTCCGACTTATTTTTGACATACTTTGATCCATTAATTGAGGCGCTTGAGAACGCCCTAAGTCTGTTTAAACCTTACAAAAGTTGCTGAACCTGATAAACAACACCTCGCCAAAAATGTAATTATTGCGAAGATGTGTTGACCAATTAAAAGGTCATCCATTAAAATGTAAACTTCAAATAATTCATTCGAATAAACTTATTACATAGTGGCAATATTGTAAACCTTGGACTTTCAATGCCAACGAATGTAAAACTAATATAGAATGAAAGGATGTATTGGTCGACAAGCAAATTTGCATTTAAAAAATACTAATGATCGATAGCGAACAAATATATTAATTTTATTTTTTACGTTTGATAAATTCGAAAGGACTGGACTAGTCAGTGCCCCATGCACTTGTGCCCCCTATCATAAAATTGCTAATATCTCAAAATTTTACTAGGGTAACTCCCTGTTTTGTGACTAAGCAAAAATGTTCCTCTCGCAATTTTATACTACTTTAAACCTAAATTCTAACCCTAACCTAACCTTAACCTAACCCCTAACCTAAAATCATAAAATCACCAATATCTCAAAATTTTACTAGGGTAATCCCTTTTGTGTAACTAAGAAAAAATGTTCCTCTTGCAATTTTACACATTTTTGTTAACTTTAATCTAATTTTAATTTTTACTATAGGCTAAATTTTTGCTAGGGGCACAAAGTGCATGGGGCACTGTCTAGATTTATCCAATTCAAAATTATATGGCAGCGTCTTTTTTTAAAAAAATTTCTCAGCTGAAATTAAATTAATAATTAATCAAAAGCAATATTTTCAGTTTCAGCGAAATTTTATCTCAAGACTCAATGTTTTAAAAAAAATTTTAAAATAATAAAAAATGTTTAAAAAACTGTTTAAACCATCCCTAATCAGAAGAAACTCTGTCAAATTGAATTCGCAGAAATACGTGGGAATAATTTCACCAATACGCAGCATATTAATTTATAGAATTCAAAACTAGGTGCTAGCGATAGAGTGTTTATTAAATTGATAAATAAAGCCATAAGATGCTTATGTACCCAGGAAAACATAATTATAAGTTATTTGTAGTAAGTATAATGCTTTAACAAATCAGATCAAAAATAATGATTTTTAGATTTGAAATAAATATAAAAATCTTTTTTTTTTTTATAAACACATATGAAATCCCAGTTACAATATTGCCAAATTAAAAGTGATTATAAATGATAAAATTACAATGTTATGCGTCGTTTGATCCCATCAATTTGGAATTGATTCGAATGACTACATCACTTACTGATACTATTCATAAATACTGCAAAGCAACCGTAATTAATTACGTATCGTTCACATTAGCAAAATAAATAAATAAATAATCATTGACAGTTTATTTTTTAAGTATTGTCAGAGTTTTTTCTTATTTAACAATCAAGATAATTTAAATATTTACTTCTTTGGATTGTGAATATCTTGAACAAATAGAATTTAAATATTCATATTCTAATATCAATAAAGTGAAGCGGACAAAATAATTGCCTTGTAAAAAGTATCGCTTTCGTCAATGCAAGCAAGTATTTAAAAAAGGATATGCACCCAACTCAATCTTAAAACAAAAATTTCAATTTAAATAGCGATGGAATAGAATATTTGTTTATTTAATGAAGTTTTACATATTAGCAATGATTTAATATACAGAACGAATTATTCAATGCTTAGAAAAACTAGTACTGTTGCTAGACTAGTTATATAATTATATCCTTATTTCCAAGATGATGTGAATGAATTTTGTCAATTGTAATAATTTTTTTAAACGGCTTATTTCATGTAATAACCTTTTTTTAAAAAATAAAATAAAATAAAATAAAAATTGAAGATCTAAATTTTTTTTTTAGCATTTAATTTTTGTTTTCATCGCTGAATCTAAATATTGTTAATATAAACAAGTTTTAATTAATCGTTAAAACTCATATATACCGATTACAAAATCACGTATTCATTTGATTCACAAATGACCCGTGTCAATTTGAATTAACGGATTTCAAATTTTCATTTAAATATTAAACTATTTCTTTTTCGAGCTTTCAAAAACCCGAACGCTCATCAGATTATTGATACGTTGATAAGATATAAAGTAAAACTGATAAACTAAAAAAAAAGGATAAAAATTTTTTCAAGAAATGGCATTCTAAAGTAGAAACCAGCAAAAATATAAAATTTTGTTTGTTGTGATTGTTGATATATATTGGGCTTCTACAAACGTGACTCACATTCATTTTCTTCTATAATATTCTTGTTCCAAAGATTCGTTTGTTCTTATAACCGATATTATACTTCTGTATTTAGGCAAGTACATACCTTGAATAAAATTTTTTATTAAAATTAATTATAATAGGTTTATAACAACTAACATATCTCTAAATTTACCTTTTAGCTTTGGGATCTTACTTATAAAGAATATGGAGAATACTGTATTCAAATTGGCTAATTAAAGATTGGATTGTCATGATCATTTTATCATTTTATACTACATTCCAGATAAATAATGAAATACAAGAAAACAACATAGCCAGTTAGGTAAAGCTACGATCTTATCAAAAGCACTGTATATAACTTTGTATTGAAAATCAGATCGAATAATTTTTCTATAAGCAAGCCTTTGTTGTAAACAGATTACTAAATTACTTATTAAACAAGAAATTTTAAAGAGAAGATTTACCAATCTGGTTACCAGAATCATACCAAAGAAAAAACATGTACTCTAAAAGTGTATACCAAGAGAAGGAAGACTATAAGGTATCTAAAGCCTGAGCAGACCAACTCTACCAGGCCAGCTAGATTAAAAGTTTAAGAAAAATAAGAGTACAGTTTATAAAGATAATGAGAAGTAGATACCGAGGTCTAAATAGCAAATCGTGCAAGGGCAAAAGTAGGCAAAAGTAAAGGTTTAATGGTTGGTCCTGACTTCAAGTATTAGATAATAATATAGTATAAGTTGCTAAAAACTAAATAAATATATAAGTATGACATGTACTGCTTTAGCAGTTTTACCTCAAGGATAAAGTAGTCTTAAGGTAGGTTGCATATCCCAAAACCCACTTAATATGGAGAGAGGTTAGGGAAGTAGCTACTAAAAAAAAAAAAAATTTATATAATATTAAATATAAAAAAAAAAATAGCCAAAGCATTTTAAACAACACTATATTAATCTTTTTAAATTTTAATAGAAATAAACTTGAATTAAATAGAAAAGTGAAATAGCTAAAGCACTTTATATTAATAATAAACTTGAATTAAATATTGTAAAAAAGTAAAAAGCATTTTACATGAATTTTTCTGTATTTTGATAATAATAATTTTAAATTAAAAAAATAAGCAAATCAGCTTTTTTGGCAATTTCCAAAGTTCCCATGCTAGTTCGAGCAGGACCATCAATGATTATTAGATCATAATTTTTACTTAAAGGTCAAATATCTTTTACCTGCTTAAATATTTGACAAGGGACTTTGCCTTTAATTTTGCTTCACTCATGGCTGGTGGTTTGCTGAATATCACAGTCGGCCAACAAAACTTTTATTTTCTGTTTCTTGGCTTCTACTGCTAGGGCTTGGCTTAAAGTAGATTTTCCTACGCCGCCTTTTTGGCTAATGAATGTGATTATTATCATTATAACTTGGCTTTAACTTTCTCAGTTAAATATAAAAACTTTTTTAATATTCCCTATATTTTTACCATTTGTTCTGAGGTCAATTCACCACCTTTTTTTCTTAATCTGAACTTGTCAATCACCCTTAATAACAAAATATTTTACAATAATACTATACTAACTTTTTAATTAGAAATGATCTTAAATTTATAGTAAAATAAAGTTATATAAGATATTTTTCAAAAATACTATAAGACTAATAAAATTTATTTTATAAATACAACTTATACTATACAAATAAAACCAAAAGCTAAAGTTGAAATATCACAGTATATAGAACTTCTTGTAGATTCAAATAATAATAATAATAATAATAATAAGCCAAATATTACTATACAAGGGTGCCTAAATTGCCCATCCTAATAAAAAGTAATTACGGCATTTAGGTAGCCAAAATTAGTCTTATATAGTGCCGAAATTAATTTTCATATTTGCGCCTAAATTTTTTGAACTCTTTTCATCAAAGCACATCATATAATATAGTTATAACGAAGGGTTTCAAATAAAAATTTTGCAATGCCGAAATGTTTGCCGAAAATACGATTTTTCAAAAATAATTTAGGCACCCATGTATAAATATGACATCATTATATCGATTAAAAGTATGTATCATTTTCTCTTTATAAATAATAAGTTACTTTTTTTAACACGTAATTGTCAAATTTAGATTATTTCAACTATTTAATTACAGTACCATAAATATTTAAATATGTCAAATTTTGCTATCTCTTCCTACATTAGGTATGACAACAACTTTACCATAAGTTTCTCTATTCGCAATAGCTTTTAATCCATATTTAACGTTATGTAATCCATGATAAACATTTTTATAAATGACAGGCTTTAATTTTTTTTCAGCAAATAACTTAAATAAACCATTCCAAACTTCTATAACACGTTCAGGGTCATATTTTGTATATGTACCATAAAGTATACCAATTACACCAATAATTAAGGTGTTTTAAAGTAAAATCAAGTTAGTAGGGACCTTTTCAAAACTATTACCAATGCCGGCGAATCCAACTACGAGTATGCGACCACTCCATGCTATTAATGAGCAAAAATGAAAATGTGTGCGCAAAAAGAAGATAATGAAAAAAAAAATAGCCTATTTAAATTTAAATGAATATTTAAATTATTTAAATACCTATGAATTTAAGAGATGCTTGAACTAATCCGACAGGATCAAAAACGACGTCTACTCCACGTTTACCAGTAATTTGTAATACTTGTTTTTGCCAGTCTTTATCATTATAATTAACACCATAATCAGCACCAAATTTTTTAGCAAAAGCTAGTTTATCATTTGAACCACAAGTAGCAATTACTTTGGCACCGAGCGCCTTATTATATTTATGATTATGTAAAAAATTTTTTTTTTAGAAAATGATTATGAAATTAATTAATATCAAAAATAAACTTAGAATAATTCACCTTTGCAATTTGAACGGCAGCTATACCAACACCTCCCGCTGCAGCATGAACAAGACACCATTCATCTATTAATTTAAAAACGTAAAATTAAAATAATTCTATTCTTTAATTAGATTCTGACAAAAAAAAAAATCACATCTACCTTTTTGTAACTTTGCTCTAATTACTAATGCAGTGTAACTTGTAGGACAAGTGATAAATAATCCTGAAGCTTCTTCGAAGCTCATACCATCAGGTATCAGAAGAATGGCTTGAATATCTATAGCAATGCGTTCAGCAAAAGATCCTTGACCATATCCAAAAATTTTATCACCAGGTTTGTATTTATTATTAACCGTAGGATGAACAGCAATAATTACACCTGCAAACTAAAATTTGAAAATATGAAAACACAAATAGAATGTATTTGATGATTATAAAGGGGAGAAATCAACGCACATTTTTTTCATTATCTAAAATTCAAATATACTTATAATTAAAAAAAGTGCCATTTAAATAAAAGAACGTACTTCAGAACCCAGTATGAAAGGGAGTGATGGCTTAATTTGATATCTTTCTTGGCTCTGTGTAGTCAATTAAAAACGGAATGACTAATCAGTAAACTTTTCTGGACAGAGCTCATCATCCTAATCAGAAATTCTAATTTTCTGATTTTTCACTTGATAGGATTTAGTCTTTTATGGACTTCCAAGCCGTGTGACGAAACAAAGGCCAAAAATAGTGTTATAAAGAAGAAAATTTAACTTATTTAAAGTGAAAATTCTAATGTATTTCAAGGTTTTCTCTTTGTTATCGTTAAATCAAAATTTAAAAAAAGAACGTTTATTACCTGTAAAATGTCAAAATAATTAAGAGCGGATGCTTTAATCTCGATTAAAACTTGATTTTCTTTCAACTCAGGCTCGGGCGCATTCTGATCAACTTCAAGTTCATCGATGGCTTCTAGTAATTTGCTTATTACGATGGCTTTCATTTTGTTACTTTCTAGAGAATTTGATAACCGTATAAACAAAGTTAAATCGCGTGTCACGAGTAAGCTTGTTGGTGAAACTAATTAGTTTCACCAAAAAACGGTGTACCAACATTGCACCATCTGGTGCACCATTGAAAATTGTTTTTTTCTATAACTATCAGTACACTAGTTTCACCAAAAAACGGTACACCAACATTGCACCATCTGGTGCACCATTGAAAATTAGTTTCACCAACAAGCTTAGTCACGAGTATCTATTACGTACCCTGATAATTAGTGATGCGAATGGCTCGGCTCGGCTCGCGGCTAACACTGGTCTAACCGAGCCGATATTTCAGCTCATCAAGCAGAGCTGAGCCGTTTACAAGCCGATCAACCTCAAGCCGTGCCGAGCCGTTACTCTAATATATAGGTTAACTCAACTTTATGCAATTGAATTTATGTGGTAAATCTTTTTTTTTTTACAAAAATATAACCATAATTTATAATAATGTACAGTAGAAGTTCTTCACAGATGAAGCTTCAAGTACTACTCTATGTAGGTATACTTCACTTATAGATGTTTTTTAAGTAGAATATAGTAAAATATAAACGCTAAAGTTTCTAATTAATTTATAGTAATTTCGGATAATTTTCTATATACTTGAAACATTAGGTTTTTAAAGGTGGTTTGGTAAAACTTTATCCGAACAATTAAATAAATTGTCAAAATGTCATTGAAGTCATAATTAGTGGTACGGGCTGGCCCCGGCCAATGACCGGGCCGACGGACGGGTCGATAAAGAAATGCTAGAATCGATTCTCTTATACTGGCTAAAAAATTGGCTAATCAACTAATCATTTATAAAAATGTAGACATTCATTAGTTGTCTAATTTAGATTATAAATAAGCAAATAACTGATATAAGAAATGGAAATACCTGACATGTTCAGGTGCATAGAACAATTAATCAACAGCGTTATAAAAGTAAATGATTTTAGTATACTAGAATTTGGCAAGGAACTACCTGATGGCTTTCTACACGTTTGATATAGTATCGAGACCAATTCTTAAAGTTCGGCCCGGTCGACCGGCCCGAGCTTTTTTGGGATCGACCCGGTCCATGATTTTTTCATCGACCCATATCACTCACTAGTCATGAGTTGATTATTGGCTAATTAACGCGCATCCTAACGCTAATGTAGTACATAATTTACTTTTGCGATAGATATACAGTTGATACTCTATAAGTGCACCTCCACATGCTCTTTCCCTATAATAAATGCATACGTATAATTTTATCGGTCTAATGTAATTATTCAATATTATATGTAGATTATTCTCCATAATGAATATTTTATTACCCAACAACGTGCATTTATTGAAGTTGACTATATTGAATTTAGAAAATCCTCTCTTATTTCGAAATAACGCACATGGGCGTATTCAAAATAATGCGCAGATGTTATTCGTGCTTATACGGTAATAGTAATATGATATAAACCTATTGGCTCGCAGCTCCACGATAGGCTCTAAAGTTTGAGTCGAGCCGTTTATCGGCTCGGTTTAGCCGTTCGGCTCGCGGCTCGGCTGAGCAGTTCGCATCACTACTGATAATATGATGATCAAAGTTTTCATATACGTACGATCGTGACATTGTAATATTATATCGATATAGATTTCACATTATCGTTATGGAACTCAAATTATTGCCAACGTCGACGAATTATTAATGCTAAAAATCTTTCTACAAAATAAAAAAAAAGCATGTTTTTGCGTAGTAAATTCTGAAAAAGAATTTAGAAGTGTCGTAAATTCATTGATCCATCGTTTTCATTATTTTATTTTATTTGGGGGTTTTTTTTCTTTTTTATTCGAATTATAAAAACAATAATCGCTTAATAATAATGACGCTTGCTCAAGTATCAATATTTTAATTAATCATAATACTTAAGCACTAATACGATTATAAATATTGAGGAAAATACGTAAGGATATTTCAATCATATTATCATCCATACTATCGGTCTTCAACATCGATACTATCAGCTCTCAAAAATTGTCTAATTAATGGTTGTGTACTGTACTATCTCAATCACATCGCACGTGCTGCTTGCAACACCCTAGAAAAGAGAAAAAGTATTGATCGATTAAAAGGTAATCTCATAAATATTGTACTATATTTTTCAATATTGAGTAATTCTTTGTGAATAGTTTTATAATACGGTCTTTTCATACTAACATGAGCTACAGAGGGCTGTATAGGATGCAAGGAAAATTTCAGAAAAACATAGATTGTATTGGATAAATCTCAAAGGATTGACAAATTCTTTCGCTTTGTGGTCTTTAATGTTCGTGATTATCAATTCATCTGCCCAAAAAATCCGGCAAAAAAAAATAAAAAAAAATGTAAAAAATTACAATAGTTAATAAATATAGGATGAGACACTTAAAAAATGTAAAAATTTTGATGTTTTAATGTATTTTAATGATTTTTGAAAAAAATAAAATTTTACGAGTACTATTACTATTACTATAATAAATACGATTACAATTACGATTTATAATTATAATAGACTTACCAGTTTACCTAGAACAATAAGCAGGAAAAACAAGGAAACAAACTTATAACGATGTTAAAAAAATAATTAATAATAATAAATTAAACTTAAATAACGTAACGTCCACACACGTGAAACATAATGATCACATGATAGCTATGAACAAATAATTAACCTAGTCTTCAATCGAATGCGACTATGAAATCATAAGCTTGAATCATAAAAACTCAAGGCACTATTAGTGGTGTCACCCAAACCCGATAGTTTCGTCATCTGCCGAATCCCCAAATTGTCGAAACTTAGTCTGGGATTTGCCGTTATAAAGTCCCAAATAACAATTATATTTACCGCCATATGAAATTGACATTAACTCTGATGAAAAAATTTTCATCATTTGACTAATATATTGTAATCCAAAATCCCGATCAAAAGTTGCCGTATCCGTAAGATGGAGTTTGGGATACATCACTAGAGTTAATCGGTAAGAACTGAAGTCAGATTCAGAAACTTTATGCTGAAAATAGAATCGGAAACATAGAAAAGATTGGGTACAAGTTTATCTCAATCCTGTCACTGGTGGTAAAAATTTCTAAATAAGCGAAAAGAAAGGAAATTATTTTTTCACCTTTTGTATCTTCTGTCTTTGCTACAAGTTCAGCTTTTCGTTATCACCCATTCATCTGTAAGAAGAAATTTGACACCACGGGTAGATAGCCTAGCTGATCATTTGGATATCAAACGTTGCAAATGGAAAAATGATAATAATAGAGAGGAAAGAGAAGAGAATAGTAGTACGATGCTATGACACCAACTGTCACCCTACGAAACGGCGAAGCAAAATTCCATACAGTATTTGATCAAGTAATATTATGATTTCTGCATTTACATTTCGGAATTAATGTTATGATTGATTGATCGGCTTTTTTTTTTTTATCATTAATAGCAACTGAATTAAATGAAGCTAAGATAAATGGAAACATTAATAATGACTGAAATAAAGCTAAGAAAAATGGAAAGATTAAATTGAACAGAAGGATCTGGTCACTTTAGTTACGTGTAAAACAAGCTTCGGTATAATTATTATAAAACATGAAACATGAGATGCAAAATCGTCGACATTTTTCGATATCAATAGTTTACTATTGCAACTAGGTATTATGCATTATGTGAAACGTCTGATTTAAAGCAATCTTGATTACAAAAGGCTTTTAACTCTTTGATATATTAAAAATGATGTGAAGGATGATAAGCATCATCCGATTTCTACTTTTAGCGTTAGAATGACATGAAAGAATTCAATTTGACTACATGATTAACGGAATCCTTAAAATGTCAACTCTCCAATTTCTTCCTTTTGACGTCCATCCTTTTTATTAATTTTATTAATAATCCCTGCTCGCCAAAATACATTGAATTCGAACCAAAAAGGTAAATGATTGAATAAATTATTGAACAAGAAAATGCAATTTGTTGAATATTGTTAATGTTAAATATTGTACAATTTTAAATTTTGGGAAAGATGGACAAAGTAAGTGTAAAACGTCGTCGCAAATCAGAGAAAATCGAAGAAAACATTAAAAGTATGGATGCTGACACTGGAGAATCGATGAATGCTCAAAATTCTATAATGTCGGATTTATTGAGTGAAGCAGACATTGGTAATTCAGAAAATAAGAAGAAATCCAATAAGTCTGGTAATTCATTCGTTTTTTTTTTTTTAACGAAAAGTCATCATAACTATAATTTTCTAATCCTAATTCTTATCGATTTAAATAGCATGGACCACAGACCAAAGAATGCAGTTATTTGAAGCAATTATTAAACGATTACCATCCCCTTTGGATTGGAAAGAAATTTCTGGAGATGTTGACGGAAAATCTCATACACAATGTTATGATCAATGGCGAAAAAGAATGTTATCAGACTTAAAGAAATCCGTCGCTTCTGAATGAAGTTGTAAATATACATATGATATTTTTAAATTCATTTTACAATTATGCTCACAGTGGAGAATTGTATGATTAGGTTTTTGGAAATATTTAGAAATTAGAAAAAATTAAAATTAAAATTTTATTATCTCAAATTTTTTGTCTTTTTAACTGTTAACAAACACGCTATTGCGTAAATACTGTACATATTAACTAAACTGAAACAGTCTTAAGAGTCATTTCCCTTGAAGACTCGTTATCACTTGAAAATATGATTTGTAGAATGCATTCAAAATTTTTTAAAAAAGTTATGTACGTACGTACAGTACATACAGTATGTACAGTATGTACATTATTCACTAAAAAATTCACTTAACATATGACAATTATCCAGAATTTATTCACGCATCACTAATTCTTTAATATATAAAGAAATTACATTTCATGATAATAAAAAATCCAACACGCTTAACGTTAAGGTGTAAAATACACGAAATTCTGTAGTATAAAATTTTTCTTACAATACGTAAATTCTCGCAAGAAATTAAAGAAAAAGTCAAATCTTTGACTTGTACTATTCCCTTTTACCATTATTCAACTGCTACTTCTGTTTCTGCCTCCATTGCTTCCTCTACTTCATCTCTTGCTTTCATCATCGTAACACCTAACAAAAAATTAATATATGAGCGAATGTGCTATTTATTATTATGATAAAAAAAGTCTATTAATGAAACAAGACTTACCCATCTTACGCATTTCGTCCAACTCTTTACCAAGCTCCTCGATTTTTTTTTGCATCAAATATTTTTTGGCAAAATATGAAAATTTCGTGTTCTTCCACTTCAGCATGTGCAACGAAATCCTACATTTTTCATATCTAGTGATTAATAATAATATAGAAAAAAAAATAACCTAATGATAATAATAATAAAAAAAGCATGAATACACAAACCGTCATCGTCTTATTTAAGAAATTTTTAAACATCAGCGAATCGACCCCCTCGTCCTCAAGCAGGGAATTCAGCTCATACAACGAAGATTTAACATTATCATGAAGCAAGCTTTGTTTAACATAATTATTTCCGATTTCCATTCCACAATCTTTCAAGGCCGGATAAAAAACTAGTTGTTCGATCTTATCATGAATACCTATGCCTTTCATTATCTCTTTGGCAATTCGTTCTCGTTGGTTCGTAGTACTTGCGGTGTTAAATTCTTGGTGAAGTGATTTAAATAAATCGTGATCACGTTTCAAAGAATTTAAGACGTTCGGAGGTTGACCCTTGGGCCCTGATTCGAAAACTGATTTAATTTGAGTGTTTAAATTTTCGATGGTTACTTCTTCAAGTTGAGGCATTTTGTCTTTTTTTTTTTTTTTTTGGTATGTTCTTAGTTGTTGTTGTTGAAAAAAATAAAATAAGAACAAAGGTGCTTGTTAAATATTTTTGCAAATTGCCACCATTTAAATATTTACACACTCGTGAATTAGTTCGAATATGATTTCATTTATTATGAAAAAATGTCGTAATTATTTTTAATGTAACGGTAATGTTTATGATGTAAAATGAAATCATTAATAGTTTTATGAAACATCCTCTTTTTTTCTTTTTTTTTTTTTACGCGTTACATAATTGTTAGCAGTTAAATACGTACGTACGTGAAAAATATTTCAATAACTACTGATTTTTAAATTCTACTATACTATTTTTATAAATGATAAGCCAGTGCTATGTTTATATAGCTAGTATACTGTAAATTAAATTTAAATTTACAATTCCTTAAACCGTCTTGCAGGCAAATCTATCACGAATTCGTGTTGGTCTATCGAGCAACATATTTCAAGCATAATGGTAATGGGACGGTTTAAGGGACACTAGTATAGTTAAATTCCCAAATATAATATATACATTTCTCGTTAAAGTGAATTATCGATGTAGTGAAAAACCTATAAGATTAGGATCATAGTGACTCAAAATTATATATAAAAGTTCTAGAGTTTTATATGATGTGCATAAAATCTGAAATTAGAGTACTTGTATGTAGATAATGGATTTAAAGTTGGGTTTATTAAATAATAACGTAATAGTAAATAAATTTGTGCGATTAATGTTGGTTGTTCTCAAGCACTATCTCAATGTAATTGGCTAGTGATTGAGATGACGCTCAAACATTACAATCAATTGATACAAAGATGACGATCGATGTTTGAGCTATCTCTTTTTATCTTTCAATCGATTATTCCAAAAAAAAAAAAAAAGAAAAAAAAAACGACGATTACCAATTACCTAAAAACTTTAGTACCAAAACTTGGCATCTTAAATTTTAATTCATAAAAGTTTTCCTTCGACTTATCCTCTTAACAATTTTGCAAATAACTTATCGCAACAGCCATATTTGGCTACAATAATAGGTATACACAATTTATACGAACTCTTTAATGTATGTAAAATAATTTATAATAAATGACATAGGTTAAAACAACTAGAAGATAGAAAGTGTTTGCTCTTTGCGTATTAATTTTGCTTTTTTTTATTTACTATAAGAGTTTCTAGTATAAAGAACAGTATAATAATTTTTTGATATCGATAACGGCTTCGCTGAAGATAAAAAAATAATTAATGAGTGAGCAATCTCTTTGATTACTTTAAATTTTAGCCAATCAGCGTAGCTCTATGAAAAAAAATTAGTGGTCGTTTTTAACGCGATCTAAGTTTGGGTGAAACACGATTTTTGTATTAGCTAACAAAATCCATTTTTAGCTATTTATTGTATCACAAAATTGAAAGCGTTGTATAGTCAGAGCAGACCAGACCAGATCGTATTTTGAAATTTTTTTTATATAAATTGAAGATATAACAGAAATATGAATGTAGTCAACTTTCTCTATACAGAACTATTATAATTTTTAAATTTTAGTTTAATTTACAGTAATATGTAAGTAAAGTATAGTAGAGTAATTTCAGAAGGATGTAAGCTTATAAAATTTAGTTTTAAAAATAAGAAACATTACTATTATTTTTTTATAAAAAATAAGATTTAGTATAGATTATAAAAAAAGCTTTTTTTATTTAAAGAATTTTTTTTTATAAACTATAGTATCTGTTTATTAGCTAAAATATTTCTTTATTTGAAATTTATTATCTTACTTTTTTAAAGTCAATATTTTTTATACATATAGTATATTAAAATTTTGACAAATTGTCATCATTCTAGTCTAAAAATTATAAAATAAATACGAATATTTATTTGAATTCAAACAATAATATTAGAAGCAAAGATTATAAAAAAGTATTTTTTAAAAAATAACAAGAATATTTGATTTGATTAGAATAATGTTTTCATTCTACTATATATAAATTTATAATTTTACTACAGTATTGTTATAATTGGTGCAAATTACTTGGGCTAATTAATATGCCACACACATATTCAAAAATTGCTAAAAATTTCTAACTCTAATTAGTTCAGATTATTTTTTAAATTTTTATTATAATACCAGCTAATATAAATTTGGCCAGAATTTGCAGATTATAATACTAGCAAACTTTACATAATTCTGGCCAATTACAAAATTTTTGCAGAATTATTTTAATTTATATAATTAAATAAAAAAAACTATATTTAAAATTTTTTCTTAAATACTATATTAATTGCATTTAAGTTTGTAAGACTTATTTAAAGAAAAGCACTTATAATAAGCTAATTGCACTAAGTATATGATTATTATTTTCATAATATTTATATATTATTTACAGAATTTTTAGTAAACTTACAGTTATTTAAGCAACAATAAAGTTGGTTATACAAATAAATATAAATTTTTTTTTAGATTTAAGCAAGCTTTTTAACAACTTTAAAGTTCAAAATAAAATAGGTAGCCAAATTTTTTAGCTACAAATAAACTTGTTAAAAAGAAAAGAGAAAAAATTTCTTTAGCTATAAGTAAACAAGTAAACTTGTTAAAAAAAAAAAAGAAAGCAATTTTTTAGCTATAAGCAGACTTGTTAAAAAAAAAAGTTTTTTTAAGTTTAATAGATAGCAAAGATAAAGAATTTCTAAGTTTAATAATAAACTTAATAAATTTATAAGTAACATAAGAGGTGCTTTGAAATTTATTTGTATGCAAGTAATTATTTCTAATTATATTTTCTAATTTTACTATTCAAATTTAAATATTGAAAAGGACTTTATATAACAAATTTTATTAAAAAATATATTGCTAAATCTATAAATAAAGCTCTAATATACTTATTACAAAATAAAGTTTTATTAAAATATTAAAAAAAATATGCAAAGATAATAGTCTTTAGAGACACCAAAAGCATACATATGGTTTGATATACTTATATTGTAGCAGAAACAAAAATCTTTAATAAATACAAATATTAATATAGTCAATAAGGTCATCATTTAAAAAAAAAAAAAAAAGATAATAGTCTTTAGTATAATAATATTCAAAATTGTATTAAAAGCCTTTACTATTCTGTATCAAACCAATTTTGTAAATACAAACAGCATATTGTAATTAATTTGTAATCTTGATTATCTAATAAAATATTTGTATTATACATTATTATTATTTTTTTGACTTTTACTAAAATGCACCTATGGTGTTTTATACATAAATTTTGTTTCTCAAAAATGTATTAAGTAAACAGAAATAGATTCTCTAAGTAAAAATGTTCAGGACCCCCAAAAACCTTATAAAAACTAAGATTAGGCTCTATTAGGTCCTTATATTAGCTTTATATTATATATATTATATATAAAAATAATAATTCTTAATTTTCTAATCCTAATCCTAAATTTTACTAGAAGCAATTATAAAGGTGCTAAACCACCATAGATGCATTTTATAATAATTCATTTTTTTTTGATAATTGTTACAACTTTATTTTTAATATAGATTTTCATTTTCAACAAATTATGATTTCTATTATAGTTATACTATTTTTCAAACTAAAGTGTGACTTATTTGGTTGTCTATTGGTACTTATGTATAATCTGCCAAAGTAGAATCAGCTTTACTACTTCTTTTTTATCTATCTCAGATAATGAATTCACAGTTCATTAACCAGAATTTATAGTCTGTCATGATCTTTTTTAATTTTTATTTCACTTGGACTATTTACTAGTCTAAACTCAATTATTTATCTTTTCTATTACTATATTTAGTCTGTATTTATAATCAGTGTTCGAAATTTCAGGCTTAATTACTGTTCTCATAAGAATAGTATAATAACTATAAGTGTTCTTGATTTGCTGTTTATATTCTCACTTATACTTATTAAAAAAAAAAAAAAAAAAAAACTATATACTAACTACTTAATAATATAACCTTTATTATCTAAGTATTATTTTATTTATCTATCAAGTAGTTTCAAGATTAAGAAACCCAGTGATATTATCATAGTCATTTCACTACATGAGTATTATATAAGTGTGAAATAACTTGCAGGGGTGTGATTTCGAATTTTGACCTAAATTAAGCTTAAATCGAGCCATTATTCAGAATAACACCCTGCGTATTATATAGTAAGTTTTCAGCCTAAGTTAAGGTTAATGATGATAGGATAGTTTAGGCTAATTATTTAGTGCTAGTAAACAAATAACGTTATTGCATGATTTCACTTGTGTATAATGATCACTGGGTGGGTTCCGTGTTCTTGAAGTGTCCTTATTCTACCACTTATAAGAACACTATTTTTATTTTACTGTTTTCAAAAAATTTTTAATAGTGAACAGTAAACTATTTTTACTGTCACAAACTTATAAACATGTTCTCATGAGAACTCTGAGAACACTAATTTTGAACACTGTTTATAATTGTTCTACCAAGATAGTTTATCACTTTTTCTCTTTATCTCATCTATTAAGAGTAAATTTTCATATTTGATTCTCTGTTTTCTTCCTGGTTTGTAATCTATTAAAGCTTTTCTCTTTTTCTTTTTTCCCTAGAGTCTATATGCAGTTCTTTTTCTCAGAATACTATTTCAATACATCTTTGAAGCCAAATTACTTATTGAAAAAATATATGCCACTTATTCTACTATTTAAATATTATTGTTTTGGAAATTCAGTTTGAGACACTTCTTGATTTAAATATCATTAGTAAATCTGCTTCAATTAACTCTCTTGTCATTTCTCTTCTTTTATATATTTGTGCTTTCTTTCTTTTATCTGCAAGAGCTTAGTTAAGAATATCCAGAAAGCTTCTTCCTTGAATACATATCTAGATTGGTTCAAATTTTTTTTGCAATTGTTTGCTCTTTGTTTTGCCACTTGTTCTTATTAGCTTCGCAAGTAACTAGATGATTAAAGTTTTTTTTTCTTTTTTATATTTCCTATAAAGAGCTAATATAAAGTGTTAAAAGCAAACTATTTAAGCTTTTAAGTCTAAAACTCTATTTCTTATTTGTTCTAAAAGATCTTTTTTTTTCTCTTTGTTCTACAGATTTCTAAAAATTTTTCAGTTTTGTTTTACTTGTCTGCTTAAATAAATTGTGGTTTTGAAGTTATTTATTAATAGCCATTTGACCTTACAGAACATGTGTATAAATTTCTTCAGAAAGCTACGAATTGAAGTTTTAATTACTGTATTTTTCTATACTAGTTTAAATACAGTTCCCTAAAATTTGTTCATATTAATTATAATTGTTTCAGCTTCTTTTGTACTTTTTTTGCTACCCTATTTGCTAGATCATTTAATATATTATCTATATATGCTTTGACTTTAAAGAGGTATATATCCAAATTTTTAGTACTTAGGTTCTTGGCAATAGCTCCTAGAATACTCGGATTTTTGATCTTGCACTACATTCTTGTACTTTTAATTTTTTGAATTCTATTTATTGCTTGGATTGCTGCTTGACTATCTGTAAAAATATTTATTTTGAAGTTACTTAGTAAAATTAATAGTACATCTAAAATTGCTATAAGTTTAAATCTAGTTAAAAAAAACTACTCTTGAATTCTACCTTTAATCTCTTTTACTATATTACTCTTTTTATTTATTTGAATTATCCTATATTCTGCTTTATAATCTTCTATACTTTCTTTTCTAAATGAGCTATCTGTGTAAAAAGTTAATTCTTTAAAAACTTGATTTACTTTTGCTGCTTGTACTAGTTTTTGTTGTTTGTTACCATTTTCTATTATACTTTTATGAGTTGTGTTTCTTAGTTTTTGATCAAAATTTGATATACTATTTTTATTTTATCTTTTTTTTCTTTAGCTTTTTTTCTGGAACTATCAAATCTTTAAAATATTTAAGGCTAGTAGATGTGGTCCAACTTTCTTTTTCTTTTATTTGATCTAGAAGTTTATATCTTCTAATTTACTTTTTTTGTTTCTAGAATATAAAAGTAGTAACTATTTCTAATTTAAAAGAGATATTATAGGACTCATTCTCTTTTTATTTGCTATTTTTTAATCTGTATCAATTTATATTAATTTAATCAATTTAACTTTATTTTTTAACCAATTTCATATATAAGAAAATATTATAAACAACTAGTATCATATTGGTAACATAATAATATATACAAATTAACATAAATTATTTTTATTAATTTATATCGATTTAAATCAATTTAACTTTATTTTTCAAACTAATTTTATATATAAGAAAATATTATAAATAACTAGCATCATATTGGTGAAATAATAATATGTATAAATAAAAGCTGCCAAAGAAAAACCTGAGTATTAGGCTTTTAATTATTTTTTAATAGACATAATTGATTTAATTTATTACTAATAAATTAAATCAATTATATCTATTATAAAATATAACTAGCACATAGAACCCAGCATTGCTCAGGTTCTAGTTTTTAATTTTTTTTAATTTTTAGGTTTCAACTCTTAGAACCTGGTATTTCTAGATTTAAGTTTTAATTTTTTGCTAATTTTTAAACCTATATTAAAATTTTTTTTTTTTTTAATTCTTTGACAGTCTTGTTGAAGCTCAAATACAAATTATTAAAACTATTAGACTAAAAACAAAGTTTAAAGCTATTCTAATAATCACTAATTTAAAATTGCAAACCTGACATCACCTGGCTACATATCATATACCCAGATGTGACTTGTTGCACCAACCTACATGTGAGTCGGAAGATGTTGTCAGCTCTATCAAGAACTAAACCAAAATAGGGTTAATTCACTTTCAATCCATTTTACAACACCCTCCTCAAACAACTGCTTTATCTTTGCCATTCTCTCAATATTTGCTGCAGCACTTTCGTTATTTTGATCTTTGTTAATTTTGCTTCTCCGTATTTTAGACGCAGTGCTACTTTCGCTGCCGAGTGTGATATTCTTCTCACATCTACTTTGTTTCATCACAGGAACTATACCATTTGCTTTTTCCTATACAACTATAGACCTATATCTCTTTTGCCAAATCTCATTGCAAAATCATTTTTAATAATTGTCTTATACTTCAATATTGCCTTGTTTATAACTCTTCTAGATAGTTGCTGATTTAAGAGCTCATTGGCTACTTTATTTGGAATAAGTCCTTGAATATAATTTTTTCTTTGCTCGATTTGCTTTTCAACTGTATTACTGACCACTATATTTCTGAAAACTTCAATAGAGGCTCTCTAGGACCCTAGATATCTCTGATATATATCATATTTTTTTTTTAGCGAATTGCCAAAAATTTGGTGCAAGGTCCAAAGCTAAGTTTCGGTGAATTGACAGAAATTTTAAAATAGGTTATAATTAACTATTTTGGTGAATTACATCAATTTTAGACATGTTATATCCCTTAGATTGTAGTAAAATACAAGCAATTTTTGCACTTTTTTAGCTTTGATTTACTTTTTTAGAATGCCAAAATATTTAAATAAAACTTTGTACAATTATATTTAAAAATAAGGATTACTTTTTTGCAAAATTAGAGTTTATATTATAAGAAAAAAAAATTAATATTATATATAAGCTAAAAATAGATAATTTTTTTTAAAAAAAATTTTATTACAATTTTTCTGCAATCTTATTTAGTTTTAATTTTAAATCTATAGTTCTTAATACAATATTATAGCTTATATAGAAAATGGCAACTTTCATTATTGCATTTTTAGTAATTTATTTGTAAAAATTAAAACTTGTATTAGAAGTAAAAGTTTTTTGTAAAGGCGAAAATATATAAAATTTAAGAAAACTCAAAAAAAATTTTTAATAGTAAAAATTCTAATACAAAAACTTTAAATTTTAATTGTACTAAAATTTTCTAAAGATTTTAAAAAAATTTTATAACAAAGTTATTAAAACTAAACTAAAAATATATTTTTTATTTAGAAAAAATATAGCTAAAATTAATATTTAAGCTTTTATTAAAAATTTTAAAAAACACAAACAAATTTGCCTATGTTACAAACAAAGGGATAAGCTTTTATTTGTTTTGCTATCAAATTTTAAATTTTAAAAAAATTTTGTATCTATGAGTATACTTGCTAGCAAAACCGAACAAATCCCAAATTCAAAAAAAACAATTGCTATTTGTAAATGATTAAATCAAAAAAGTAGTCTTAATATTTTATAAATATGTTATTTATAGCAATAAAAATATCTACTATTTGTTTAAACAAAAATTATTAATAAAGTTTTTGAAAAATTAATTTAAAATAAATTTGGGATTTAGGTACAAACAAATTCCAAATATAGTAATTTAGGATTTTGCCAACATGTATATATATGAGTACTGCTAAGAGAAAATGTTTCTTTAGGCTTTTAAAGCTCGAAGGAATAGTTTTTCTTAGTAGTACTCATATATATATTTTTTTATTTACATTATTAATATTTATCTTTAGATTGAATTCTAATAAAACATTGGAAACTCTATATTTTTCTGGGTATAAAATAATTAAGGAATACCTCTCAATTGCACTTTGTGTGAATGCTAACGGTTCATATAAATTAAATCCTTTGTATAAAAAACCACACTGTTTCAAGAATATTAATATTAGTAATTTGCTTGCAAATTATAAAAACAGTGCTAAAGCTTAGATGATTACATCTCTTTTTTAAGAATGAGTTAAAGAATTTGATTGTCAAGTTGGTCTTAGATATCATAGTCAATGTGTGCTCTTGCTTTTTAACAACTGCTCTAGCTATAATATTGATAGTGTTAATCTCCAATATTCAGATATACAATTCTTGTCACCAAATACACTTTGAGAATTCAGCCTATAAATATTGGGTCATTATAAGCTTCAAGAGGCATTATCATTGCTTTTATGTTTGGTAAGTTTTTTTTTTTTAAAAAAAATTTTTTTTGTATAATTTGAATTAGTATATCAGAGATTCCACTTATTATATTTTTTAAGTTGGATGCTACAAAAAGTTAAAAAAAAAAATAAAGCAAAAGATCTAAAAATGAATATGTTACAAGCTATCCATTATATCATTCAAAGTTAAATAAAGTTAATGTCTATACAATTTAAAATTGTTAGTACTATACAAAAATTCTTTTTAAAAATGCTAACTTTTATTACAAAGTTCTTTGGAAGATTATCATCAAGCCACAAACTCTGTGCTTAATAATATTGCAGATAGACTTGAAGCTCTTGATCTCTTTAACTCTATACAAGTTGATGAGTTTTTGGAAATTGCCAAAGAAAAAATTGTTTATAAAGTTTCTTCAAATGATCAAATTATTACAGAGCTTGTTGAAACATTTAGAACTAATAATCTACTTATTACTAACTTGAAAGATATAGATAATAGCTTTGAAATCTCTGTGGTTAGTACCAACATAGCAAATACAAGTTTGCAGACTATATATATATTTTTAATTCAGAAGAAAAATATAAAAGAATATATTAATATTCTAAAGAATGAAAATATAACAAAGCAAAATTGATCAATTTTTTATGGAAGATTAAATAGAATTTTTTGAATATTTCATATAATATTTAATATAATAAAGATAGGGTTAGAGTCCCATAACCTAGTGGTCTAGGCGTCTAATCCTCCACAGACGAGGTCAATGGTTTGATTATAGCTGGTGGTAATTAATTTAATTAATTATCTCTGTAATCTACGGGAGCTTTCAAATGCGAAACCCTGTGACAATAAGATCATGTGAAGTACTTATTTGGCCTATAAAGAATTCTTGGAAGGAGTCCCGAGCCGTAGAGAAGACTGGGTACTACGTGTGACATGGCATCACAGAAAGTAATACCGCATAAGGCTGTGCATGTAAATCCTCGATTGGCTAGGTAGCACCAAC
>CAJVPY010000581.1:0-25452 GCA_910591965.1 Dentiscutata erythropus | reverse complement strand
GAATCCAAGCTATCTTATAATACCTCTGTAAGATATTTACTTGAACCTGGTGAGCTAGAAGGTGGTTTTAAGCGTGCAACTGATATGAATTGGTCTCCTCAAATTTATCATATTAAGGAATCTTTGGTGCAAAAAAATTAGCCTATCTTATACTAGCTCGAAGATAATGAAGGCAATGGACCAAAGCAATCTTTTGTTAGAGAAGAGCTTTTAATTATTCCTTCTAATACAAAATTACCTCCTCAATGAGTGCTTGCGAGTTGAAAATACTTGTGAAATATTTCAAGTTGGTATTTGTTGTTACCATTGTACTTGTTTTACATATTAAGAAAATCTTCTGCTTCTTTATCAATAGAGTTTTCTTTGGCGAAATAATCTTTAGCTAATTTGTAATATAACTTGTATAATTCTTTAATGGAATCATGAATCTTTGAATCATTGCCATATTATGATTTGCAATCATTCATAGTTTTATTATATTTGCCTTCATTAGAAAATATGGTCATAGCTAAATTTAATATATACTTTTCTGGATCTTCTGCTTGGCACAATTTCTTAATTCGCTCTTTATAGTTTTGCATAAACTTGCCGTCTTTTGGCTTTCTATAGTATATCTAGCTTTGACTACATTAATTAAAGCTTGCTCAACTTCTTGGTATGTGGGTTTGGTTTTAGTTATTTGAATTTTAGCTAAGGATTTGGCCTTATCAGTTATTTGAATTTTAGCTAAGGATCTGGCCTTATCAGATACTTGATAGATATTTTTATTAGTAAATGACATTTGAATATATGATATGTTTTAATTATCTAAAGTTTTGTATATAGGTGCTGGTACAAAATTCCTTATTTGTTACTTATAAAATATTTTTATTCAATTTGAAAATACATATATAGTATGCATATATAAAAAATACAGTTAGGTAAATATATATGTGATTTCCTTTTATATACTGGAGCGATATGCGGTTGATCTTGTATGAATCCTAAAGGGTGTTGGCTTCATAAAAATGCTATTAGGCATTATCCCTGTACTGATTATAGTAAACCTACTCATTCTGATAGTAGACGATGTCCAGATTATACTAGAAGCTATTATGTTGGTAAACATTATCAAAAGTATTATAAAAAGAAAATAGATACTTAATTTTTAGTACCTTGATTTATATATAGGTGAATAGTATATAATATCAGGTGTGATGATGTGATCATTTTTTTGTTGTTATCCAATTTGATTATAAAATATAAAAATAGAGAGTTCTAACTATATAATTTTTGGTACTCAGGTTTTTATATAGGTAGTAAAGAGTTTTTATAGAATATAGACTTCTTGAGCAATCTAAAAAGCAAAATGAATACTTTTGTACCCAAGATACCAAAAAAGTAACCCAGAACTCCCTTTTTCGCCCTACTACCTCTAAAACATTACTAACCTATATAAACTATATATATTACAAATAATTACATTATATTAATATTACTTATCAATTTAACAACCAAAATTATCATAACATCTCAAAATAACCCGCCTGATTGTTATTTCAAATTTTGTCCTAATTAAACTTAATTTGACTCAACAATTATAATTTTCTCTGCACCTTCTAATCTACAAAATTGTACAATTAATCTCTTTAGATCTTATTCTATATTACTTTCACCAATTATTATTATATAAAACAATATGTACTAACCTTATTATCATGCTGAATTCAATCTTTTTATCTGATTACTATTTTTTTAAATTATCACTAATATATAACTTATATTAGACTATTTATTAAACTTAATTAATTATATTAATGCTCCTTATCATTTTATAAATCAAGTTTTACTTCTTACATTATCAGATTTAACAAACAATATGATTTATCCTTTAAAACTTATTCATTGTTAATTTTACATTACTATATAAAATAAATAATATTATATTATATATATACTCACCAAATTCCTATCATATCCAAATTACTCTTTAAACATTAAATAAATTTTGCATGATACTAAAGATAAAAATGACTAATTACAATATTCAAACTTTCTATCTCACTTCTTTTACAGATTAAATCTTCCAATCTGATACTGACCCAAATGTTATTCCTGAAACTAACCTTTTCGCCCCTTATATACTAAGAAATGAAATAAATCAAAATTTAACAAATGCACCTAGTATTTCTAATAATACTTCTTCTTCTAATTTTATAACAAATGAACTCATTCTTCCTACATACTAGCATTTAACTACACCTCTTTGCTGACTCATACACCAATTTGACACTAAAATTTTAAATAATTATCCATGTGTTCCTTGTGCTTATTGTTTTATTCTTATGCAAAAATCTTCAACCCAATGGATCACTTACCAAGAAAGCTTTTCTTATACCATGCCTCATGCCTTTACAATTCCTGTTCATACTTACATAAATAATAAAAATATTACACAGGTTGCCATTTGCAATGGATATAAAATTGAAAAAACACGTCGCTACCTTCCATTATTATCTGAGATTCCTCACCAAATACATACTGTCCCTATGCAACATAGAAAATATCTCTCTCCAGTTTATATGCATTGCTCATTAGGTAGAACTGCTGGAACAAATTACTATACCAACTATCATCATCTTGAGGGTGAAATTAATTTATCGCATAACTATAGAACTTTGCAACTATACTCTGGATTAGTTGGAGCTTATCTAAATATTAATGAACCTCCAAATTGGTTTCATGAATCCTTAATTCCCACGTTAATATATCTTAACCAAACTAATCTCCTTATTCGTGAATACTCTTCGAGTATAACAATCACATCTCTATCTCCAACATCTCCGGCTCCTACTCCTCTACCATTAGCCCGTCAATCCCTTTATACTGCACACTCTACTAATATTTACTGAAGTGCTGTTTCCGATAATTTACCTCGTCCTCCTGATTTAGTTATACCAAATAATCTATTCCCTCAAGAAATTCACAATGAACATGCGCATTATAGTTGCTTAATAGCTGGCTCAGTTGTTAGCACTAATAAACCTTTCGCTTTTGATAATCCTCATCTCGAAGCCCTAATATTCCCTGACTTATTTCCCAAAGGTCGCGGACACTATGAAGATATAAAACTTTTAAATTTTCAACCTTCTGTAGATAGTTACAGGAAATATATAAAATTGCATTTATTTTGCCTTAATCCTTGCTTCTGGCTCCATTGGTATTGACCTCATTGGTCATATCTAAATTTAGAAAAAAAATAAAATTTTCAAAATCAACAGCATTTAATATTATCCAGAAATGTTAACTGCGAATACCACCCAACAAGAGCTAATTTAATAGCTGAAACCACCTATACAACCCAAAATATTATAGATGAAGCTAAGACCACCACAATCTCTTCAAGTTTTCGAACTGCAGCTCCTTTTTTTCAGCATAAACAATATCAAGTTAATACAATGATAGGCTCTTACGGTTTACCTTAAATCTTTTATACAACAACTTTTGCTGAAGATAAATCACCACATTTACTTGAAATACTTCGTAATACTGATAATGGTGATACTTTACCTACCAATTGTCTCTTACATTCTTATCTTTTTTACCATAACCAATTAAATAATATTCGTAATAAACTTTGGAAAAATCAATCACTATTTAGATGGGGTAAATGGCAACATTTTTTTGAGTATGACGAATTTCAAAACCGCGGTTCAATACATACCCATGGTTTTGCATATACAGAAAAACAAATCCCAGAATTAATCTCCCTAAATATAATTCGCGCTGACCTCCCTGACCCTATATTAGAACCAGAATTACATACTCTCGTCTCATCATTTCAGATCCACCATTGCAATAACAGATGTGGTGGCCCAGGCCCTAATTCAACTCCATGTTCTAAAGGTTTTACTCAACCTTTATCCAACATAACTTACTTTTCACAACACTTATTACATTACATATATCGTCATACAAAAAATGAAGACAGGATGGTAGTTCCCTACTATCCTGAAACTTTATTACTATGGCATGCCCATATTAATTTTCAATACATAACTTCTACTGGATTTGCTAAGTATATAACTAAATATGTCACTAAGGCTAAACTATCAGAGTTATTTGACATCAATAAATCTAATAGCTACAGAAAACACATAATGGCACAATGACTAGGTTCCATGGAACTAATGATATTTTTACTACAGTATCTATTAACACGATCCTCAGTCTCTGTACATTACCTTCCATTAGCACCCTTTGATTTATTATTAAGATTAGTTAAACCAATTCACCTTCTACATACTCTAAACGACACCGGTGATAATACTAATTATGACAATGAAACTCCATATTGGGATGACGCTATAGATAAATATTTCAATCATCCCGATCATGAAATATTTCTTTAATTAACCTATCCTGATTATTTTAAAAATTATACTTTTAGATCTAAACCACCAGGCCCAAACTCAAAATTGTTTTATACACAAGATAAAAAAAATAGAATTGTCTCACAGAGAAAATCACCTGTCCTATTATGTTTTACCAACTACAAAATAGAGGATGATAAATCCTTTTTTTTTCAGCATCTTATAATGAAATTTCCAGTTAGATCAGAACAAGAATTACTTGCTGGATTTCCATCCTATAAAGATAGATTTCAATCTATCTTTCCTATTAGATTTGCGTTCGAAATAGATTCTGTTTGCTGAAGTCACCTTATACAAAAAAATAACTTATCAAATGCATATGCCTTATTGATACAATCACTTGTAGCAGAATTCAAAAATAATGAATTATCAACATTAATTTTCTTTCTTTAGAAAGACATACACTTCACCCTACCACTCATACCCTTTTAACTCTTGACATCACACAGTACCAAATATATAGTCTTCTATCAAATATATGGGGAAAATTATCTAACAACAAATACCCTTACTTCTTTTTAACCAGTTCTGCAGGAACTGGCAAAACTTTTATGCTTCTTCAAATTATTTCTTATCTCACCTCAAAAAGAAAAAAATATCTTTTGATGGCACCAACTGGTGTTTTAGCTCAAACTATTGGCGGAAAAACAATTCACTCAACTCTAAAAATAAGGTTTCATGGAAACCAATATAAAACTCTCATCTATTCTAATCCTGAAAAAATAAATGAATTAAAAAAAAATTGAATTTCTTATAATTGATGAAATATCAATAGTAGATGCTGATTTAACATTTATTAGCGATACTTTCGCAAAGATTCACAATAACAATCTTCTTTTTGGAGGCTTACCTCTTTTAGTAGTAGGTGATTTAGCTCAATTACCTCTGGTATGTCCTCTTCCTGTTTTTCAATCTCCAGCCTGGCTCCGTTTTTTTCTCTTATTCCTTACTACTCCTCAAAGACAACGTCATGATACAGAATTCTACAATATACTACAAGAAATTAGAATCAGAAAATTATCTAATCTAAGTCACTCCATTATCCAATCAAAAATAAACCCTCATACCTTACCTAGCAACTTTTTTAACACTACACATATAGTACCTACACGTCAAGCCACAAATTGCATAAACCATTTACTTTGCCAATATCTTCCCCTAGACTATAATTTATGTGAACCCATAATTTCTAATTCAACTGACTTCTTAAACTTTAAACTATTACCTCCTGATCATTCAATATCCCAATTTAAAACTATGACAAACCTACCTAGCACTATACATTTACAAGAAGGAGCCCGAGTAATGTTCTTAAATAACAAACTATTTGATGATAGTATCTGCAATGGTACTATTGGAATTATAACCAAAATTATAGACAATAACAATGTAGAAGTTACTTTTCCTACTTGTGAAGCAATAAGTAAAATATTAGTTCAAAAAAAAACTTCTTATTTCTATATTAACGGCCAAACTGCATCCCGACGCCAATTCCCTCTACAAAATGCTTTTGCTCTAACTACACACAAAGTGCAAGGTTTAACCTTACCTCATGTCACTACTAGCATAGATGAGTTCATTTTTGCTGAAGGTCAAGCCTATATTGCTATGAGTCGAGTTACATCATGGAAAACCCTACACCTCTTAACCTTCGATTCTAGATATCTAATAACTCCCAATTCTGCTTTAGATGAATATAAAAGATTATTAACTATTCACGAACAAGGTCTACATAACTTATAATCTTATCTTACCTAACATAATCTTTAATCCTCCATTCTTACAAAAACTTCATTTATCTAAACAACATAGTTAAATTACCACTTCAATATCTTATAAAAATTTTACCCACCCCTATATTAATTACCTATAATCTCCTTATGACATCACCATATATATTACACTAACCATCAATAGCTCCCGTCTTCATTTAATATACCTAATCTCAATAACTATATATAAATTATATACGCAATATCTACTTTTATATTATGTATATCAATAAACATATAGTCTAAAATCCCCTAAACTCACATAAATAATTATTACTTTACCGAATAAAAAAAAATTTCTTTAACCCGTTAATACCAAAATCTAAAATTCATACCTAAAATCTAACGATTATTTTAAATCTACCCATTAACCTAATCTCTTACTATATGGGGGAGTCAATAGAAAAGAGACAAATCGTTTTTAGTGAAATTTTTTTAATTTTTAAATTAAAATATCTCAACAATTTGTTAAAAAATTTTTTATTTTAATCTTGAAGTTATATAGAATTAAAATAAAAAAATTTTATTAAATTTGATAAGATAATTGTCAAGATATTTAAGCTTAAAGTCAAGAAAACTTTTACTTAGAAAAAATTTGTCCCTTTTCTATTGACTCCCCCCATATATTAAATACTTTTACATATCTACCTTACTTATCCACAAATATTAATTCTTCAGTATTTACATTCTTAAACATTAACAAACCGAATTAACAATAACTAACTACTTCAACCCCAAAAAAATACCTCACTTTTAACAAAACTAAATAGATTTATTTTCAATATTAATCTTACTTTCCTTCTCCTATTTACTATACATCGTAATTATACAAATAATTATTAACTTCTGCCTAATTACATCACTATATACAATTTAACATTAACCTTATTTACCTTCATAAATCATAATATTTAATCTTAACTACTTTCAACACTTCTCTTACTACACCTTTTTCCATTCGCATTCTTAACCTCATTTTTTTATTCTTCTCCTAATCAAAACAAAATAACACAATTTCAAATTACTTCCTTAAATATTACCTATTTACCCTAATTACACATTATTCGCTCCTAACTACAATTCAACTATCTCTATTTCATATTTAACAAATAAATCTTCCATCCAACATTTTTTTTTCTTTCTTTAATACTTCAACCTCTTAAATTATATTAATATCTTCCTTTAAATTACCATAAAATTCTTTTATAAACTTAAAACCCAACAATCAAAATCTGAATTAATCTCAATCTCATCTACTAAATACTTTACATTAACTATCAAACTCTATCGATCCGTACCTATTAATCTATAAATCTAACCTTATTTATCTTAACACTTTACTTACTCAATAACTAACAATTACTTATCAATCAAAATACCTTAAATTTATTTATTTTATTCAAGTTTAACTTCTTAATTTCGCAATACTAAATAAACTACCATCTCATTCTTCGTATTTCATAATTACTATAAATTCTCAAAATAATAAGTTTAATATTAAAATAAATTTACCAAAAAATTAAACTAAATTTAAACGAATCTACTTACTTTTTCCTCACATATATATTTCAATAAATTACAAACCTTTCAAACTTTACTCACTGCATTAACAAGTAACTTTTACTTGTTCGACATTTACTAATTTCCTGATTGATCATCCACATGATTGTCAAATCTGTAATTATTGCGAATATCCGCTCCGCGTGATTGTCAAATCTGTAACTACTGCGACATTTTTCTAAACCATCTAACTCTGAGTTCGTCCATTTAAATCATAATGATGTGTTTTATTATTACGTTCTGACTACTTTGAATTTTGGGTTTGTGCTTAACCATTTTTGATTAGCAGCATCCAAAAACGTGAACAAATTGTGGGAAAATTTTTAATTATTGCAACATTTGTGCGTTTGAATGATTTCAGTGAAGATCATATTTTTATAATCAATCTGTAAATTATCATTATGCAATCATTCAAAAAAATTTCCAGGGTGAATATTAATTTTAATTCGAATTGCTTTAACAATTGTGTTTCAAGACATTGATTAGCCGTAATCATTTAATTATTCAAATAAATTACCAGGGTAAGTGTAAGTTTAATTCAGTTCGCTTAAACGAATGTATTTCAAGATATTGATTAACCGTAATCATTTAATCATTAAAAATAAAGTACCAGAGTGAGTACAAAATTTAATTTGATTCACTTTAACGATTGTGTTTCAAGAAATAGATTAACTGCAATCATTCAATCGTTCAAATAAATTACCAGGATGAGAACAAACTTTAGTTGATTCGCTTTAATGATTGTATTTCAAAACATTAATTAACCATAATTATTCAATCGTTCAAAAAATTACCAGAGTGAGTACGAAATTTAGTTCAATTTGCTTTAATGATTGCGTTTCAAGATATTGATTAACTGTAATAATTTAATCATTAAATAAACTACCAGGGTGAGTATGAAATTTAATTTGATTTGCTTTAACGATTGTGCTTCAAGAAATAGATTAACTGCAATATTCAATCGTTCAAATAAATTACCAGGGTGAGAATGAAGTTTAGTTCGATTCGCTTTAGATTGTATTTCAAGACATTAATTAACCATAATTATTCAATCGTTCAAATAAATTACAAGGGTAAGTACAAAGTTTAATTGATTTACTTTAACAATTGTGTTTCAAAATATTGATTAATCAATCGTTCAAATAAATTACCAGGGTGAGAATGAAATTTAATTTGATTCACTTTAACAATTGTGTTTCAAGATAATATGTAATTAACCATAATCATTTAATAGTTCAAATAAATTACTAGGGAGAGTATGAAGCTTAATTAAATTCACTTTAATGATAGTGTTTAATAATATTGATTAACCATGATCATTCAATCAATAAATTACCAAGATGAATACAAAGTTTATTTGATTCACTTTAATGATTGTATTTCAAGAGAATGTGTGATTAACCATAATCATTAAATTGTTCAAATGAATTACCAGGGCGAGTACAAAGAGTAATTTGATTCGCTTTAACATTTGTGCTTTAAGAGAACGTGTAATAACAATAATCATTCAATCATTTAAATAAATTACCAGGGTGAGAACGAAATTTAATTCGATTCACTTTAACGATTGTATTTCAAGGGAATGCATGATTAACCGTAATCATTTAATCATTTAAATAAATTACCAGGGTGAGTACAAAGTTTAAATCAATTCGCTTTAACGATTATGTTTTAAAACATTGATTAACTATAATCATTCAATCGTTCAATAAATTACCAAGATGAGTACAAAATTTAATTCGTTTTGCCTTAATAACTGTGTTTCAAGTCCTATAAAAAAGTTTGTCTGCTTTTGTTCAGCTTTTGTCGATATTGTTCAAAAAAAGTTAAGAATGGAGTCATTATAATATAAAAACAGAACAAAAATTGTATATTTTAAATTTTTCAATTATAAAGATATGTATGATTTTTGTTCTGCCTTTACTATGATAATGAACAATACCGACAAAAGCTAAATAAAAACAGAACAAAAACAGAACAAACTTTTTTTATAGAGAAGAGAAAGTGTAATTAACCATAACCATTCAATTGTTCAATAAATTACCAGGGTGAGTACGAAGTTTAATACGATTCACCTTAACGATTGTGCTTCAAGAGAACGTGTGATTAACTGTGATCATTTAATCATTCAAATAAATTACCAGAGTAGATATGAAGTTAAATTAGAAATTGTGTTTTAAGACATTGATTAACCATAATCACTCAATCGTTTGAATAAATTACCAGAGTGAGTACAAAATTTAATTCAATTCGCTTTAACGATTGTATTTCAAGAGAACGTGTGATTAACCATAATCATTTAATTGTTCAAATAAATTACCAGGGCGAAAATGAAGTTTAATTTGATTCCTTTAACGATTGTATTTCGAGACATTGATTAATCGTAATCATTCAATCATTTAATAAATTACAATGGTGAATACGAAGTTTAAATTGATTCACTTTAACAATTGTGCTTCAAGAGAACATGTAATTAACTGTAATCATTTAAATGTTCAAATAAATTACCGGTATGAGTATGAAGTTTAATTGATTTACTCTGATGATTGTGTTACAAGACATTAATTAACCGTAATCATTCAATCGTTCAATAAATTACCAAGACGAATATTAAGTTTAATTCTATTCACCTTAACGATTATGTTTTAAGAGAACGTGTGATTAACTGTAATAATAATACTAATGCAATAAACTCAACTGCGACTACATATCGAATAGCAAGGAGGTTTTTCAATACAACCATATCTTTGAAAATGCACAAAAACCCAACTTATTGAAGACCTGCTAACACCTAAGTGTTTTGCAATTTTTCGAGTCGATAGGCCTTCTAAATTTTTTTCAATAATTTGCCAGCGAATGTGGTTTGAAAGTATCATATTTTTTTGAATTCAACAAGAGATATGCATAACTTTATATTTATATTAGCCATCTGATTTTAAATTACATATATATTACAGTATTATATCAATTTTTATTGAATTTATTATGCCGAAAAAATAATCGGCTGAAAAATTTTCGGCTAATTTTTTATAGGTGTCCCAGGAATAATGAAAACAGTTGTAATCTAAGGCATTTTTGCGAAGTGATAGGATATCACGTGATCGAAAAGAAGAGCAAGCACATAACCTGTCATCTCCATAATGCCATTACAGGTAAGGCTAAAAGCATATGAAAATCAAAAAATGGCGCAAGGAAGATCAAAGACAAATAAGGAGCTACAATGGGAATAGCGGGTACGTATAAAGTTAGGTACAACGAATTAACGTCCGCAAGTGCTTGAACAGAAAATTCACACGATAATTAGTGTAAAACATCATTTGCAGACTTAAATCAATAAAAAAAAAAAAAAAAAAAAAAGTGTTATACTGTATGATACATGAATATTAAGTTAGCGTGATGCAACTTATCGCACTATGATAATTATGAAGACTCATATGCAGTATTAAAGAATTATTAAACCAAGCCAGTTGATACATGAACATCAAGTCATCGCAGTACAATATATGGCATGATGAATGAAAATAAAGAAGCATTTACAGATTTAATAATCATCAAAAATCAAGCCAAATAATGCGTTACATTAAGTCAGTGCGGTAAAACTTGTCACAGATGAAACGTAATTGTAATGAATCCCGTGCAGATTTAATTGAATCATTAGAAGCTGAACCAAAAAAGAATGCACTGGCATTAAGTCAACATAGTGAAACTCATCGCATGATGAATAAGCATGATAAATCACTTGTAGAGTTAAAGAAATCATTAGAAATCACACCTAACGATGCATTGTAGTGAGAGGTCGAGGAGTAACTTATCTTACGTTAAATAAATATGAAATCACAGATTAGTATAAGTCATTAGGATTGAACCAATGCTGCATCCATATTAGGTTATCGTGGAACCTATCGCATGATGAGTAAATGAAATCGAACCCAATAACACATGGGCATTGAGAAATCGTGAAGCATAAGCAACATGAGGAGACAATGCAGATCTAAATGAGGTATTAGAAATCGAGTCAGAAGTTCACGGGCATTAGGTCAACATAGTGCAGCTGATCGCATAATGAATAGATAATGAATCACCTGCAGATTTAGGCAAATTATTATTAAAAAAAAAAAAAAAAAGACATGCGTGCATTAAATGGTTGCAGTTTAACTTAGCAATTGACGAACAGAAATGAAAGTCATTTGCAGATTTAAATAAATCACTATAGATTAAACAAGATGACGCACAGCATTAAGCGGCTATGGTGAAACCTATCACATAACAAATAAACACAAAGAGATTACTAGAATTAAACTGATAATGCTAACAAATTGTCACAGATGAATACTGTAAATACAAAGAGTCACTCGCATATTTAGATAATCATTAGAAATCAAACCAAATGATGTAAGGGTATTAAGCCAATGCGAGGCAATGTAGCTTATCAGATGACGACCAAATATGAAGAATCACTAGAATTAAACCGATGATACCAGCAAAATATCACAAACGAATAAATACAGAGAGTCACTCGCATATTTAAATAATCATTAGAAATCAAACCAAATGATACAGGGGTATTAAGCCAAGGCAATGCGATGCAGCTTATTGGATGACGAACAAATGTCAAGAATCACTTAAAGATTTAAACAAATTATTAGAAATCGAGTCAATCATGGCATGGATGTTAAGTCCGTGCGGGAGGACGAACAGATAGAAAGAGTCGCTTGACAGATTAGATAAATCATGAGCGATCAAACCAAATAAAGTACGGGATTGGAATTCGTAGAACAACCTAAAAATTGGTCGTGGATTTAAAAAAATCATTGGAAATTAAACCAACCAAACCAATGTGGTATTATTTATCGTATGAGGAATAAGTATAGAAAATCGCCGGGTAGATTAAAAAAAAAAAAAAGATTTCGATTAGTGTCATGGTGAGAACATCAGTGGAAATACATCGTAAGATACACCTGTCTTTGTAGAGGCTCCAAGCGAGTGGACTCGGTTGTAGAAGACTGAGTTAGACTCCATATCCTGAGTAACTACATGAAAACTAGCTTGACTAGCCACAATATCCGATGTAGCGAAAAAAAAAAAATAAAATAATAATAATAATAATAATAATAAATTAATTACAGCGTCCTAGCCAGGGTGAATCAAGTCAGATAATGCATGAACGTTAATTCAATGTGATTAGACCAATTACGTGAGGAACAACTAGACTAACAGGTATATGAACATTAGAAAGTCGTGAAGCGACTTATCGTAAGACGAATAAATACAAAGAATCGTGTGTGAATCATTTAAAGTAAACCTAAGAATGTATAGACGTTAATCAACATAGTTACTTATCTCATAATGAAAAAAAATATATTACTATGCCAAGTGTATGTCCTTTTAAAGCAATTTATAAGTTCAGTATTCAACACTTATTGAGCTGTGATATATGAGATAAATGTGCTCATCGAAAGTTACCTCCGTCACTCAAGTCCTAAATGTTAAATTAATCAACTAAATCATACAGAATAGCTCAAGTAAATTGCTAGGCCACACTTTAGTAGCATTCAAATTAAGGAATTCAAAGCGATGTAATATTCAGAAGCATGATAATACATAATTTGAAAAACAACAGTAACTTATTACGTTACACATTGTGAAGTTTTTCAAACAGACTTTATGGGATATAGAAACTTATCTGAGACACATAAAGAGCCTGGAGTTGAGAATCAGTTACACAATTAAACAGCTCTGCCTAAGTGAGCTTGCACCTGGTTACAACAAAAAAAAAAAAATCCCAACAACGAGTCTTAAAAGACAAAAAACGGCTAACACTACTTTTTTTTGCTACAATTCTATTACAGTACCAAAAAAAAAAAAAAAAAAAGCCTATATCCGGTTAAGGCATTTAAAGCATATTCAGTCCACAGGATAGATCCAACACACTCTAGAGCACGACATACTATCCATCAAACCAACAGCAACGCAACTACAAAACAGTGCTCAATTAATAATTCAGAGTGCCTACTGAGCATTGTAGACACAACAAATTATTGCTGTAGGGCGTGCAGTAACCATTCACTCAGAGTATTGGTAGATGGTTACCAGACATATTCCATAAATGCATATAGATCCATTCAGTGACGATAATAGCCATCATGACAAAGAGAGGACTGAGTTACATACATTATGAGTTAAGAATCACATGATTTGGGCAATAAATTATGATACGTATTCAGATATTCATATATATGATAACTTTTTAAAGCATGATCATAATGAATACAACGTACTCACGGTAGCATCTGCATATTTGCGGTAACCACAGCATATTCGCTGTAACTACACGTATTTATGGTTGCATGAATTAAGCTCCAACAATGTCTAGTACTACAGTACTAAGCTACTATTAGCCCAAAATTGAAGGTAGTCATCACAATATAATCAAACAAACCTTCAACAATGATCATAACTTAGACAGGCGTAGTCTGATTAACAATTGTCATAAAACTTTGGAACCCGATTGTCATCAGAATCAAAAAAAAAAAAAAAAAAAGTGGTAAAAAATAAAACAAATCACATGCAGAGTATAATATCACACATGTTTTACGGCCTCGCATGCCAAAGGATGAGATCAGGGCATTACCGATACGTAAACAGCAAACATATGACTAAACTTAAAAAAAAAAAAGAAAGAAAGAAAGAACTCGAGACAAGTCAAACAGCAAGCCAGTTAAAATAGTGGAATTCTACTGTTCTAATTGTTTGGAATCCAGGTAAAATTTGCCAGTTCGTAGTAGATCTGTACCAGAGGCACAACAGAATTAGCACTTCCCCCTTTATATGGCGATACTGTCAACCTCAGGTACTAGCATATTGTTCAAACAACAGGCTGAGGGGAACAAAATGCTAATCTAGACCATCAAGAACAAAATCTGGTGCAACTGCAAGTAGTCTCTGGACATATGACGCCATGCATTAACAATGACATACAAGCCGACCAACCAATCTTAGTTGCAACAAATCTGATAGGGATTAAGTAAACATACCCATACCCAAAAGATATCATCCAACATGTCGAAACATCATAAATCTCAGATGTTAATATTAATCAAATCTGGAAAGCAACATAGTAAACAAAGAAAGAATAAGACAGCAATGCAAAGGAATAGTTACTCTAAAAAAAAAAAAAAAAAATCCAACCATGGCAGTCATGTTATTTATATTCCATCAAAACACAAGGGCACCATCATAATCATATAACAATCAGACCTCACTAAACAAACCAACATCTTTGGAAGACATTCGGTCTTCATGTCATATGCAAAATAGCAAATGAGCATAAACGGCCTTAGCATCACAGGTCAAAAAAAAAAAAAAAAAAAAAAAGCGAACAAATGATAGAATCATAAACTTTGGAATACACGTGATTCTATCATTTCCTCACTTGCATTTCTTCACTTCCATTCTTCACTCACAGCTGGCTTGCTTCGGCAGGCGGGGAATGGCCCACCAGCTACAATAATCCTACGGCGACTTCCAGTGCAATTACGATTGCTTTGTCGCGGGATGTCTTTGCCGTTCTGACCAACTCGGTTAGCTACTTGCTTCTCTAGCACATTTCTGCTATTTCAATAAAATTACCTCCGGCCTAAATTATTTGCCGGCATAGTCCAAATAAACACAAATGTCATGTAATGCAAATGCTTTTCGATTGACAATCTTACAAATTTTTGACGATCTTAAACATTAAAGTTGAAGTCAACAGATCGAAAAGATAGCTAAGCAGGGATTAAGCTGGAAGCAATTTGGTCAAGCCCAGAAGCACAGCCACTGACCCTAATCAGTCAAGAAGATAAGTTGATCCCGCGTGAATTAACACATGAAGAAAGATAAGTACAAATTATTAAGATTTCAATTAATTGCCTATTCGGGCAACTGTCCAAACTAAAAAATTTAAGATATGACATAAGAAGAAGCATGTTCCAGAAATATCTGCATCATCATCATTCGCAAAAATTAAGTTTCACACCCGAACCCTCTCATCTGTATAGAATCCTGCCATTTTGTGGCAACTTAAAGCTTCAATTCATGCTTTATGCAGTGTAGGAGACCACCGGCTAATACTACGCATCGCAGTTTCAATGATGATGGCGATACCCAATGCAATTATGTTTGCTATTTCTGGGAGCATATCCCGTCAGTTTACACATCAATCGCTAATATATGCTACTAAAAAATTACGCAATAAGTACGTATATTTGTGCAGTGTAACAGTTTAACAAAGCCTATATAGTTATTTCCAAGATGGTAAAAGAAGCCTAAGCCCAAAAAGGATACTGTAAATGACAAAGCCCTGGCTGAAACCTAACGAAATATATAAAGCAATTTCATAAAAAATTCGAAAAGCATTCGCATTACATGACATTCTGTGTTTATTTGGACTATGCCGGCAAATAATTTAGGCCAGAGGTGATTTTTATTGAAATAGCAGAAATGTGCTAGAGAAGCAAGTAACTGACCGAGTTGGCCAGAACGGCAAAGACATCCCGCGACAAAGCAATCGTAATTGCACTGGGAGTCGCCGTAGGATTATTGTAGCCGGTGAGGCCATTCCCCTCCTGCCGAAGCAAGCCGGCTGTGAGTGAAGAATGCAAGTGAAGAAATGCAAGTGAGGAAATGATAAAATCACGTATCTTCCAAAGTTTATGATTCTATCATTTGTTAACGTTTTTTTTTTTTTTTTTTTAACCTGTGATGCTGAGGCTGTTTATGCTCATGTGCCTTTTTTTTTTTTCGCATATGACATAAAGACCGAACGTCTTTCAAATATGTTGGTTTGTTTAGTGAGGTTTGGTTGTTATATGCCTATAATGGCGCCATTGTGTTTTGATAGGCTATAATAATGTGACTGCTATAGTTGGGATTTTTTTTTTTTTTTTTTTAAGTCACTATTCCTTTGTATTGCTGTCTTATAGGCATCTAATCTTTCTTCGTTTACTGTGAAGCTTACTGAATTTTGATTAATGTTAATATCTGGAATTTATAATATTTCGACATGTTGGGTAATATCTTTTGTGTATAAGAATGTATAACTCATCTTTATCAGATTAGTTGTGACTAAGGTTGGTTAGTCGACTTGTATATATGCCATTGTTAACGCATGGCGTCATATGTCTGGAGCCATCTTGTGGTTGCATCAGATTTTTTTTTTTGATGGTGTAGATTGGCATTCTGTTCTCCTCTGCCTATTGTTTAAACAATATGCTAGCACCTGAGATTGACAGTGTCGCCATCTTAAGGGAGATAGTGCTAATTCCTTTGTGCCTCTGGTACGGAGCTACCACAAAATAGAAATTCTATGTGGATTCTGAATAATTAGAATATAGAATTCTGTTATTTTATCTAGCCTGCAGTTTGTCTTGTCTCAAATTCTTTTTCCTTTTCCTTTTTTTTTTTTTTCTAAGATTTTGTCATATGTTTGCGGTTTACATATCTGTGATGCCTGTGATTTGTTTTATTTTTCCTACAATGAATTTTTTTTTTTTTTTTAAGATTTTGTCGTATATTTGTGGTTTACGTATCTGTAATGCCTGTGACTTGATTTATTTTTCCTACAATGAATTTTTTTTTTCGATTTTGATGCAATTAGGTTCCAAAGTTTTATGACAAATCGTTAATCAGAATATGCCTGCCTAAGTTGTGACTGCTGTTGAGAGTTTGCTCGACTGCATTGTAACGACTATCCCTAATTTTGGCTAATATAGCTACTATTTGCTGTACTGTTACTATCGTGATTCTAGTGCAGAACGTATTTATTACCTTAGTGCCTGGTAGGTAAGATTTGTGACTGTTCGTTAATTAGCTCTTGGTTGTTGAGATCCTCTAACCTTAATACAAGCTTGGGACTTATGCGTTATTGATATTGTGGGTTGTGTAAGCTCACAATGTATGTATCTCAATCGTCTCTTTGTCATGATAGCTGTTATCGTTACTGGATGGATATATATGCATTTATGGATTGTAGGTCGTGTAAGCTCACCATGTATGTATCTCACTCATGATGGCTGTTATCATTATTGGATGGATCTATATCATTTATGGGATGCGTCTGATGACCATCTGCCAATCTTCTGGGTAAATTGATGCTGCATGCCCTACAGCAATAATTCGTTGTTCTACTTGTCTCTACAATGCTTAGTAGGTAGTTTGAATCATTAATTGACTACTATTTTGTAGTTGCGTTGCTATTGGCATGATAGATAGTATGTCATGTTCTAGAATGTGTAGGATCTGTCTTGTGGGATTAAATATATATATATATATATATTAATGCTATAACCGGATATAGGCCTTCTTCTTTTTTTTTTTTTTTTATTGGTTCTTGTAATAGAGTTGTAGCAAAAATATTGTTAACCATTTTGTAGACTTTTAAGACTCGTTGTTGGGATTTTTTTTTTTTGATCAAGTGCCAGCTCGCTTAGTCAGCAGCTGTTGAATATCGTAACTGATTCTCAACTCCAGGCTTATTATGTGTCTCAAATAAATTTCTATATCCCGTAATGTCTGTTTGAAGAACTTCCCCATGTATAACGTAATAAGTTATCGCTCTTGCTATTATGCATTATCATGCTTCTGAATACTACATAGCTTTGAATTTCTTTATATAAACGTTACTAAAGTGTGGTCAAGCAATTTACTTAAGCTACTTAGTTGATTAATTTAAAATTTAGGATTATAAAGTGCTTTAAAAAGATATACGCTTGGCTCAGTGCAATATTTTTTTTTTTTTTCGTGATATAAGTTGAACCATATTGAATACTTCCATGTATTATTAGGTTTACTTCAAATGATTCATTCAAATCCCCATGCGATTCTTTGTACTTGCGATAAGTTGCTTCATGACTTTCAATATTCATATACCTGCTAGTCTGATTATTTACGCCTGTAAGTGATTCTTCATAGTTGCTTTCCATGTAGTTTGTCTAATAGCATTGAATTAACGTTCATGCATTTCTACCGATACCATACAGTACTTGTAGAGCTTTAATTCTTCAAATACGTATTTAGCACAGCGCATATCAGCCTCTCTCACTTTCCTCTCATTTTTACATTCTTCTTTATACTATGACACTAATTGAAATCTTTTGGGTGGTGATTTGATCTATTAGCGCTTTTCTATATTAGTTTGATTTCAATGATTTATTTAAATCCACAAGTGATTTTTAGGTTGTTCTGCGAATTTCAATGCCCGTGTATGATAGCTAATGATTTTATCTCATCTGTCAAGTGGCTCTTTCTATCTGTACGTTGTATGATAAGCCTCCCGCACGGACTTAACATTCATGTTATGTCTGATTCGATTTCTAATAATTTGTTTAAATCTTTAAGTGATCCATACACTTGTTCATCATCTGATAAGCTGCATCGCATCGCTTAATACCCTTATATGATTTGGTTTGAATTTAATGATTATTTAAATACGCGAGTGCCTCTATATTTATTTCATCTGAGATAATTTGCTAATATCATCGGTTTAATTCTAGTGATTCTTCATATTTGTTCACCATCCGATAATCTGCATCGCATCACATTGGCTTACTGTATAGTTCCGAAAATAAGCTACCTCCAAAAATAAGCTACCCCCCCTCTCTCGAAGAAAAATCTTAAAAACATCTTTCTCCCGAAAATAAGCTACTCCTGCGATTTTTCTATTTTCTTAAATAGTTGCTATATATAAAAGTCAAATTCTACTAAGTAAATCTATTAAAGTTACTTAATAGAGATTGTTCAGGAGGTAAAAATACACATATCATGAAAGGTTTAGACAAATTGAAGAACTTTTTACTAAGGTGTTTTTGCATTATAAGTTAAAATCTTAAAATGCAAAAACATCTTAGTAAAAAGTTCTTCAATTTGTATGAAACTTTCAGGATATGTGTATTTTTACCTCCTGAACACTCCCTATTAAGTACCTTTTGTAGATTTACTTAGTAGAATTTTGACATTTATATATAGTAACTACTTTTACTTAATAAAAATCGCTAAAAATGATCAAAAATCAATTACATCCAATAATAAGCTACCCCATGATTTTTGTGTAACTTTTTGGCCAAAAAAGGGTAGCTTATTTTCGGAAACCTACGGTAATACCTCTGCATCATTTGGTTTGATACCTAATGATTATTTGGATGTGTGTGTGACCTTCTTATTTATTCATCTGCAACAATTTGCTAGCTCATCGGTTTAATTCTAGCGATCTATTCATTTTGTAAGTTGCTCCTTGTATTTTGTTCGTCGTGTGATAAGTTTCACCATAGTCGCTTAATGCCTATGCATCATCTTTGTTTAGTTTATAGTGATTCATTTAAATCTGCAAACGATCTTCATATCTGTCGTTAAATGATAAGTTGCTCTGCGACATTCAATGCACCCATCTTTTTTTTTTTTTTTTTCTTTAATGATTTGCTTAAATCTGCAGATGACTCGTTATCTATTCATCATACGATTAGCTGTGCCATGCTGACCTAATGACCGTGCATTTCTGACTCAATTTCTGATAACTCATTCGAATCTGCAATGGCTCCTCATGTTGCTCATCATCCAATGCCCGTGCATTATTGGGTTCGATTTTATTGACTCTTCACTTACTCATCATGCGGTAGGTTCTACGATAAATTAATGCGGATGCGGCATTGATTCGATCCTAATTACTTATTCCAATCTTTTCATATTTGTTCAACGTAAAATAAGTTACTCCTTGACTTCTTGTCTAGTTAGGTGTGATTTCTACTGATTTCTTTAAATCTACAAGTGGTTTATGTTTATTCATCATGTGATGAGTTTCACTGTATTGACTTAATGCCAGTGTGTTCTTTTTGGTTCAGCTTTTACTGATTCAGTTAAATCTACAAGGGATATATCCATTACGTCTTCATCATGTGATAAAATTTTTTTTTTTTTTTTATCGCGCTGACTTAATGTAACATTTGGATCGATTTCTGATGATTATTAAATTTGTAAATGCTTCTTTATTTTTTATTCATTATGCGATGTATCATACTGTGTCGACTTGATGCTCATGTATCATCTGGTTTAATAAGGTTCCAATTCTGCATGTGAGTGAGTCTTCATCATTATCATACGCCGACTTAATACGTATTAATCGTATAAAAAAAAATTATTTTTTTCTTTTTAATGATTTATTTAAGGTTGCGATATTACTTCACATTAATTATCGCGCGTATTTTCTTTTCAAGCACTTGCAGACGTTTATTCGTCATACCTAACTTTTATACGTACCCGCTATCGCTATTCTCATTGTAGCGCCTTATTTGTATTTGATATTCCTTGTGCCGTTTTCTGATTTTCACATGCTTTTATCCTTACCTGTAATGGCAATATGGAGGAACTACCCCAGTATCGCCACCAAAATGTTACAGTCACATGACAATTTTTGCGGCGTAAACAAATCAGATTTCAAGATCAGGTGTAACGTTACACGATCAGGAAAATTCAAAACAAACGTTCGCTTTGTCAAAAATCGCTTGTTTCTCGAAAACTAGCATAAGAAACCACCTTTAGTGCTTTAACAAAACGTTTTCCTTGAGCAATTTTACCTATAGCTCTCACTCACCCTAACCCGAGTCCTAACCCTAACCCTAAGCTAAACGAACTTAAAGTATTTTCGATAGTCACGTGACTGTAACATTTTGGTGGTGATACTGGGGAAGATGTAATCCAAGTGACATCACACGTGACACATGTGACAATCGTTAGAGAATCTTAACGATTATATCGAAGCCTGGGACCCACCAAACCTTAGTTTAAAGAAAAGGACCTTAATTATCTTCCGGTCCAAGTATATTAATCAATAATAAGAGTATAATTCCGAGTATATTTAACTTAATCGCCAAATACGCCGCAGCAAGACCCGAAGAGCCTCGAAACTCAGACCAAGTCTCTCCATGCTTCTTTCTGCCTGACAAATCGAAGTTTTTAGGTTCTTTGGATAGTAAATTAGTAGCTGTAGTGTTATATTTTAGCTAGTTTTAGCTTTTAAACGACTAAGTCACACTTTTTCATCGTGCAATTATGATCATGATTTTCAAGTCATTATTGGCTAAATGAGTTTTTATTCGAGATTGTTTTGCTTATGTAACAACGTACAAAAAATAACAAGAAAAAAATCTATGATCATAAGAGTTTGCACGATAACATCAGTGATTTCTAGCGCCCGAGGTAAAATTATGAAACTCAACAGACGGCAATTATTTTTTCAGAATTTACAGTTTATAGCTTGCCTTTTAAAATTTAAATCTGTCAAGCCTTTGAATACTTATAATTAAAAAATTCATATATACAGTAATTAATTAAAGCAGTTTCTTTAACGAATCTTATTTATTTTTTATTTTTTTATTTTCTGATTTTGAATCTAAAGTTAATATTGACCCTTGTCACGAAAAATTTATATTGGTGGATCGCTCAGTCTTACATTAAAACTGGCAGCATTATATTAATTTCTACTTTATTTAATAAAATGCTTGAAATGTTTAAAGAGCATTAATATATATATTATTATTAGTGATATGGGCCGGCCCGGAAAATATCGGCCGGGTATCTTCGGAATGTAGAAAATAAGACAACATTGAATACGAATCTCTTATTAGGATCAGAAAAAAGAGAAAAAAGAGATCGAATAGAATTTAAATAACTCTCAATTGATGTTAAAGTGTGAGAAAGGTTGAGTATATTTCAGAATTTTTCAAAAAAGGTCAGCCCTGATCGCCCGCCCCAAGGCTAGTCAGCCCGGGCCGGCCCCGGCCCGAGGTTTTTTCTTCGGCCCATATCACTAATTATTATATATACTATAAAATCAAATAAAAATAGATTCTTTTTCTTGATATCAAATTTTTATATAATGTATGACAAATGCTGTATGTCAATGCGTATTACGAAATAAATATATTTACCAGTTATACTTTTTGACATATATATAAATATATCGTATTACGGCTATAAGTGATGTAAAAAATGATGCCTCTAATCATACTTTGTATCTATACTCAGACAATAAAATGGGTTCATATTAGAATAATCATTAAGATAAAAATAATCTGAAACAAGATGCACAAAAAATAAAAGAAAACACAAGTAATGTATTTTACATAATTATTTATCTTTTAAATATTTGCTTAGGTAAATTAGATATCTAGAAAAACTAAATAAATAATTAAATTAGTTAGCTCAGTTTGTCTAGATTTGAAATACTTAAAAATGTTTATTAGATTGAATAAATTTATATACAGCAAATTTTTATTTATTCAATAAATCGGTAGTTATTTTACGTTGCTCCTGAGCCCATTTATCATTTGGATCAATTCTTAATGATTTATTTAAATCTGCAAGTGATTTTTTATATTTTCCCATCATGCGATAAGTTACTCCACGATTTCTCAATGCGAATGCATCATTTGGATCAATTTCTAAAGAGTTATTTAAATCTGCAAGTGATTCTTCATACTTATTCATTTCACAGTAAATTCCTCCACGAGTTGTTAATGCAAAAACATCATCTGGTTCAATTATTAAAGATTTGCTTAAATCTCTAAGTGATTCATTATATCTGCCTATCATACGGTAAGTAGACCCACGAATTTTTAATGCAAATGCATCATCAGGTTCAATTTCTAATGATTTATTTAAGTCTAAAAGTGATTTTTCATATTTGTTCATCATGCGGTAAGTATCTCCACGATATTTCAATGAGATTGCGTTATTTGGTTCAATTTCTGAAGATTTGTTAAAATCTGCGAGTGCTTCTTCAAATCTATGCAAACTATATAAAGTTCTTCCACGATATCTTAATGCAAACGCATCATTTGGTTCAATCTGTAATGCTTTAGTTAGATCTACAAGTGATTCGTCATATTTATTAATCTCAAGATAAGTGGCTCCACGATTTTTCAATGCAAATACATTATTTGGTTTTATTTCTAAAGATTTAGTCAAGTCTATAAGCGACTCCTCATATTTACCCATAATACGATAACTTTCACCACTTTTTCTTAATTCTGATGCTTCATTTGATTCAATTCCTTGTGCATTATTATTTTGTGAAGGCATCGTTCTAGATAAATTAGTGCGTGGAGGTAAAACATGCGAAGTAATAGTCTTATTTGGAGCCATAAACTTTAGCATAATATCAGTCCACAATGTTTTATCAAGGATTTTCTGATAAGGTTGAACTTTTCCAACTATATCTTCACCAGAGATTTGGAAATAACGGAAGACAATTTCTAAGTGAACTTTTTAAAGCTAAAAAATGCTCATCAGACCATTGATCAAGATTAGGAGGTAAAGAAGGATTTTGAGCAATGCCCCACTTAATAGTATAATCCCAAACCTTTCCTTCATCCATTTGTAGATTATCAAGTTTTAAGATAAAAACTAGGATATTTTCTGGAAGTGTAGGAAACTCTTCTGATTCAAAAATAATATTTGGATGTTTAGCAATAATATTTGCATAAAAGTTTTGTAAATCCTTTAAATTATCATTCTTGAAACTAGCTTGATAAACACGAGAAAAATTAAGACGTAACCAGGAAGCATTATTTTCGAGTAAAAATAACTGGATATGTTTAATCAACTCTTCAAGACCAAATTCATTAGAAGCAATTAAAAGTTCAAATATGACTGAAGTATTAAGATTTTCCAGAGAAATGGCGTCATCATAAATATATCTACATTATATTTATAATTAAACATATTAAACCTTTAAAAAAATATTTTAATAATGCATAATAAAACTTACTTGATGATAATTTCGAATGCTTCAATTGAAATATTAGGTTGCTTTAATGCTTTCACATTTTTGTCATTATATGTAATCGCACTTAATTTCTCTTTAAAATATAAGCTTCGAGTATTCAAGATAATAGAATGTACTTTAAATGCTTGAATATTTGGAGTTTGGCCAACTTCAATAATGACATTGTACTCATTACTATTTTTAAGAAGGTCGTTTAAATTACTAGAAAGCTTCTCGAAAAACTTGGTCGTCATGATTATGGTTGAATTAATCAACTATAAACCGAATAGCAGTTTATCATACGCTTGTCTTACAAAAATGGTTAACGCTAAATGTAGCCTGAATATCATTCGGACAATACGGAGTGGCCCACCCTTAAATTAGCAACATTATTTAAACTATAAATTATAGGGTCAAGTATATTTTTAAACTAGTAATTAAGAATGCATTTACAAAATTAGAGAAGTTATTGGATATGCTAACTACTTCATAGCATAATAAAAATTTAGATTATTGTTATTAATCATTTTTGTTTAATGAAAATGTATGATATAATAAAATCAATTTGTTTTTTATACCAAATCAATTCAAATTTCTTATACCGAAAAATAATAAAATTTAGTATGCAGAATATCGAGTTCACCGTAGGAGGGTAAAAAACTAGGTGATGATTAAATTCCGAATACTGATTTAAATAATGTAATGTTTATCTGTTTTTTAATTTATCTTCACTAGTTTTAATTATGTGGGCTTGGTGCTACAGCAAAGGGGGAAATCGACAAAACAAAAGATCTTCGGAAGATCATAAATTTTATAATAAATCATAAGAAAATACGAACTTTAAAGAGCTATACTACAAAATTTTATTAATACAACTTCTTTCATGTTTTAAGTGAAAAATGATCCTAACATT